>CAWZYM010000126.1:167500-225000 GCA_963966185.1 Rhabditoides inermis | reverse complement strand
AGGTTCAGTTATTATCAACACACACTTAAAAAAAAAACGTACCTTGACTTCGAATAGCATATATAACACATAGTTGCGTTCATGTTATCCGTTTCACACTCAAACCTGCATCCTCTCAACGTCACTCCTCTCAATTCTCTCTCTCTCCGTGCAACACATCAAAGGTTTAAGAAAGGACAGTCGCAATCGCAGAAGGAGAGAAAGAGAGAGAGTAGTCGCAGCTCACCTTGCATATGCTCTGGTACTCCTCCCTCTGGGGGTCGTAGCACGCGAGCAGGTATCCTCCGAACACCCCCGTGCGCTTGCCAGTGCCGTAGAACGCGCCTGTGACAGGGAAATGGCAAATAAAGAATATTGAATAGCAACATAAGTTACTATGTTTCACCTGCAAATTGTAGTAACCACCACAAATTCAATATAATTGAGTTGTCATGACGTTTGGAGCATACCAAAACAAAGCACGCAAAAATCTATGTTTCACACGTTAATAATACCAAATAACACACATCTGTTGTAATGAGTTCCTGTCATTGCGTGATTATAAACAACATAACCCGTTTTTGCCCCCCCCCCTCGCTCTTCCTTCCACTCACCTATGACGACCAGGTCGAGCGTGTCGCCCACCCCGTCCAGGTAGTCCTTCTTCAGCTTGAGCCAGTTGTGCGATCGCCGCGCAATCTCGTACGTCGCATTTTCGTCCAGAGTCTTCACCATCAGACCCTCACAGTTGCCCTGCAACAACACTAGTCAGCCATCAGTTAACGAACCCACACGCCGGCACTTCTTCTGCACGTGGTAAAGGAAATCGTATTCAAATCACATAAAAACGACGCAAATACGTTACGCCGATTGGTAAACAAGCGGCTACTAGAATGACCTGTAATAGATAGTTCGGCGTAATATTGCGCTATACACGAATCCACGTCGTGAACAACTACGCTTCTTCACAACTGCAATAACAACCATGCACGATAAATATGCACAATACAAACAGCAGAATCGTAGTAAAAAAAAACTCATAGCAATCTGTCGTGTTCCACCAACACTACGCTGCACCACTCCTATGCATACACACCGCGTGCCAAGTACAATTTACATTCACAACGAAAATGATATCAGGGTCATCTATTTCTATTCACGCACTTTCAGTCCATCCATAAGCCCCTTTCATATACGCCGCAACGCGCGGGGCGGCATTTTTCCAAAACGCAACCGCACCGCAAGTGCGTTGCGTTGCGTCTGAATCTCGCCATACCTTGATGGCGTCGTCGAGGAAGACTGCGATCTCGTCCGTGTCCTTGCTGTCCAGATTCGTCGCGAACACGAACGAACCCTCCACCTCGCGGAAGTTGCTCCTGCATGAGACACGCGATAGGAATTATCCATATGACATTTTTCCCCCAATATGTTTCATAAGTAAATTATCATTGACACGGTCAGGTACGTTTCAATAGCTAGCATTCATTCGAATTTCGAATCGCGATATTTCAACCAATCGACACATGACATCGGCAATTACTGTTTACGATCTCCTACAGCAATGTAATCCAGAGTTCTCTCCCCCCCCCCCTCACCTGAGCATGTCTCTCGGAAGCTGTTCCTGACGAGGCTGTCTCCATTGTAGAACAGCAGATCGAAGAGGAACACGCACACGCGCACCTTGATCTCCGTGTCGCCAGCGTTCTGCAGACAGAGAACGATTTGGGATTTTTTTTCCTCCAACCTCATTATCAAAACGACGTACTTCAAAAACAATCACTTGAATCTTACCACCAGCAATACAAATCAAAAATACAGTGATCATGCGTCAAGCGTCAACACATGTAGTAATTATAAACCAGAGTATGAAATCTCGGGTAAATCCTCACACTGCGTGAACAAGAATAGAGAGCGATACGCATGTGGAGTTTGCGTGAGGCTACCGTACGCATGTGGCGAGTGTGTGAGAGGAGCGCGCGCGGGGGGCGAGAGAGAGAGGAGAGGCTACGCTTGTCGGGAGTGCGTGAAGCGAGTGCGCGATGGCCTGGCTGATCTCACGCAAATCTCACATGCGTGAGAATAAAACCGTACGCTATACAGTTGTCAAGAACTCGGATATTTCTCCACGCTGCGTACACATGCTACGCATGCGTGGACGCAAAAGCGGCTCAAGTGTGCGTGTGTTCGTTGCACACGCACACTCGTCCTCTACGCAAAACAGAGTGCGTGAGCGCATCGGTCGGTGGTAAAACGGTACTGGAAATTTAAAAATAGCTAAACGTTGAATATCATTTTGAAACTGATCATAGAATAGTAATAAACATCATAAAAAACGTTTTCATTTATAATTCAATTTTGCAAAACAAAATGAAAACCGCGGGGAGCGAACCCACAACAGCCTGGATTACCACGCTAGCTCACTACCTCCTGAGCCATGCTCGTTGATACGAAGAGATGAGCAGGGCGCACCTAAGAACGCTGATTCTCTTGCGAATTTTCTCTACGCATGCGAGGAATGCGTGAAGCTCGTCTCACTCGCCCCAAATTGCGCGTCGGCCGGTCTGCCATCCACGCATGTGAACAGTGCGTAGCATGCCTCACTCAATCTTCACATGCGTACCACTGTCAAGTTTTGTGTACGCAGTGTGAGAATTTACCTGAGAAAGCACGCACTTACGCCGGCTAGCAGATATTAGCCTTCAAATTTACCGGCGATGCGATTTTGTTTTCGTTGTTTTTTTTTCGATTTTAATTTTGTTGTTGTTTTGATTGCTTGTATTGGTTACTTGTATTGTGAATATACGCTATTTTATCGTTGCCACGTGATCTAGGTTGACACATGTCGGGCGCGCGTTCTTCTCCCCTTCTATCTTCTACGATGTTACTAGTAACTGTTTCATGCAAATTTGTTATTTTATGATCTCCGATTCATTTGTGTTACCGTCATTCATGTTGCTAGTTGTTGTATCTCTATGATATCTCGTTTCAGCCTCTTCGCTCGATGAAGGCTTTGGCTGCGATGTATTTGTCAAGTTCAAAATAAGAATCAGGTCAGTTATCTTATTGTTTACTTTCTTTTTAAATGTCACGTTCAAATTGAACAAAATAGGTATTCATGATAAAATATGTGTTGGCAAGATTTTAAGATATACTGTTCAAGTTGCGTGTTCATCTGAGTTCAGAGTTCAGAGATTTATCCGGAATCGTTATAGCTGTACATAACATTGCAATCACAACAATATGAATGGAAGCATGCAGTAGGGCCAAGATCTTGGTAGGCTAACGCGGGGGGAATACAGTTTAGCAATAGAGGTTAGTGGTGGACGACGATTCTTGATCGATACTCAATCGATACTTTATCGATAATCAGCCCAATCCATTAGAGTACCATGGTAGACGGTGGAGAGACTCCGGGTGTTCCTTTGCTCCCACGCAGTCGCATGTATCTCCTCGAGCCAGTAGTACTGCATCCTCGTGAGCTTCTGCATCGCCTTGCTCAAGGGTACTCGCGCAGGATCATTTAGTCGAACCAACCGCACAGCGCGGGGAAAGATCTTATATATATATATATATATATATATATATATATATATATATATATATATATATATATATATATATATATATATATGACTGTGGATGAGTGGTGTGTTTGAGAGGTGACAGCGGACCGTCTGGTGGGCTGCCAGCGCGAGGCGACGCTGACCATGCTGTGGAAGCTGGTGGGTGTGTACGTGGCGCAGTCTGTGGCGTGCGACGGCCAGCTACGGCTTCTGTCGCTCGCCCTCGGACAGAGGAGGCACAGCGTGGTCGAGCCGGCAGACGGACACGTGCACGGAGAACACCTCGCATTTCATCTGTGCACACAGCTCGGAGAACAGTTTGGCATACAGGTTCGTTGGCTTGTATGAAATGTGGGAGCTGTGTGTTGATTGGCGGGAGACGACTGCTTGCAGGTGTGTAGCTGGTCGGATCTGCGCGACGGTCGCGTGTTGGCGGGTGCGTAGACGTATGCTCGCGCGCTGTCTGCCCGTCGTCTGGCGTCGCGCATGCGAGCCGAGAGGAAGACCAAGCGCCACGAGGCTGCCGTCGTCATACAGGTACCGAGTTACTGTATATAAGTTGCGTTTACCGTATGCCTTGTTTAGAAGTACGCGCGCCGGATGCTGGCAGTGAGGGTGGTGGGAGATATGCGATGGGAGAAGGCTGAGGAGGAGAGGCTAGCGAGGGAAGAAGAGGAGAAGAGGCACGACGCGGCTGTCCGCATACAGGTGCGCTGCCATGCCTACACATGGATGATCATGTTGGTGTTTCAGTGTGCTGTGCGTGGACTGCTTGCGAGGAGTCTCGTGCGTGGTCTTCGTACTGCGAGAGAGGCGGAGAGGAGACAGGCGGCAGCTGTTGTGATCCAGTCGGCTGCCCGCGGCATGATCGCTCGTCGAGTCGCCCTCCAGATGAGGACAGGTAGTTACATGTATTTCTTCAAGCCAGTAGTACTGCATCCTCGTGTTCATCTGTTGATTACAATGGACTATTTCAGAGCGACTGGAGGAAACTGCTGGAGGATGCATGGAGTGGTGGAAGCACGGTGACAGCGGCGTGCGAGACGACCGAAGGACTGATGGGGCTGACGGAAGGACGGACGGAAGGACGGACGCAACCGCGGACTGGTGGCATCGTAATGTTCCCAAAAATGGTCACTACGATGAGAATATTGACAATAACTCGTTTCTGTTTACATGATGTGATTCCTATGTTGTATATTTGCATTCAAGATAAATGTTCTAATTGTAATTGTGATACAATATTGAACATACACGATCAAGTGAGAACAAATGTCAACCCCTATCACATCACTACTGCTACGCACTGATATCATGTGTGTGAGGCCCACGCACATCTCACAAGCGTAGCCCCCGATTCTGCGTACACTCAGAGTGTACGCAGAATCGGGCTCGTTTGCGTCACGCAAACGCGTAGCCTGTACACGCAGTGTGAGGATATACCCGAGATAGCGATTCGTTTGATCCGACAACGCGACAATTTCACATGAGCAAACCTGCTGTGACTGACTTGCACACTCTTCCCATCATATTCCTTGTCCCTTGCACTATGTCTCCGTCCACCTTCCTATTATTGATACTCAACTCAACATCAAGAAGACATACAAGTACAGTGAATGACAACGACCCGCACACATCTATACAATACATCCCATCATCCTCCTCCACAGCCCTCTCCGACCGACCTTCCTCTTCCTGGTGGTGAGTACTTGGAACGGGAGGATGGCCTTCGCCTCCACGTCCCAGGCAACAATCTCCGCGTCTGCGATGAATGACGTCACAGAGGGAGAGAGACACGTGCGGATCTGGAATGGTGAGAAATTGTATTCACCGCCAATGTTCTGTTTCAAGATTTCTACATATGTAACTGATGATCGAAACATGCAATACGATGAGAGTATTCTGCGTAACATTTTCCACTAATTCTACGCTACACAGAGTTGCTGTAGACCGCACTGCGATACGCGGAACAATTCCTCCTTTTCATTAATTCTTTCATAATATGAACCAATATACGCTACACATTCCTATCATATCTATCAACACTGATCATTGATGATCCGTTTAATCAACGTCATAGATATACCAGCTAACATCATTCAAAAGCACACATAATTGTACTAATTTAACTACCTACCCAATCACACTAACAATATTATAACATTACTGCGTACCTTCTCAATGATATCGGGGTACTTTGTCGTGTTGTTCTCCTGATTGCGGGAGTAGATGAACACGTCCCCGTTATCCGCAATGTGAATCTACAAACAATCTCCCTCCTCTCTCTCTCTCACTCTCTCTCTCCCTCACCCTCTCACCTATCCCCTCTCTCCATCGTACTTCCACTCGCACGCAAATTCGGCCTCTCCGAATCGGCGAGTGATCTCCGCAATGCCCTGAATACATATAAAGTAATCATATAAAGTAATCATATAATGTAATCATATATTAATGTAATCATATATAGTAATTAGTAATAATATATTCTTGATACTGCTGTCTTCTTCTAATTCTTCTAATCATATAATATAATACCGTATACGGTACCTTTGTGGGATGTGCGAGCATGGGCTTGAGTGGGACGCCGGGCGTGAGCTTGCACTTCTCGTCGATGCCGGCCAGTCCATCCGAGAGGGCCACCGCCAGGATCTTGTCGTAGTTCGGACACTGGCTGGAAGAAACTATTACATCACATATTATTTTACTGCAAACAGGACACGTGACATCAACATATATCTAAACAATGAAACCCAACAACATCCCATGACAAATACGTAACGCCCATTCAACTACCGAGATGATGAAAAATACTCAACAATGAACGACTGTTCTAGAATGAGATCAATTTTTGCATACATGACACACAAACTACCGACAGTTCTAGGCGAGTTCTAGCAAAACACTGTGCATTATGCAAAAGTGCAATCGTTGCGCGAACAAACGTTCTCCTACACACGCACCAATACGTCGTCTTGAGCAGCAGCGCGTTGGCCGCCCTCAGCTCGTCCAGCTTCGCCGAGGAGAGCTTCAGGTCTGAAAAGCTGATATGGTGAGATTCACATACTAATTGCTGTTTCATGAACCATCATCAATTTACGATCTCAGTAAAACATATTATCAGCAAAACAAATACAAATAACTTTCAAGCATATCGAATCTCCATTGTCCATTCTGGTTTCTCCTGCCCCCCCCCCCTCACCCTTGTCGCTGACGTGTTGGGCGGTGAATGCGTGGACGAGGGCGACGAGCACGGACTGCTCGGCCAGACCGATGCGCAGCTTGCCCTGGTGGGAGCTGCAAACAACACACATATTCAACAACAACATTTAATTAACAGTTCACAAACGTTTAAATCACCCACCGCACAAGAAACCGCGCCTCCTGGTCCCTGCACGCCACAATCAGACCCTTGATCGAATCAACCTTCTTATTCATCGACTGGAATGCAATCATATCAATCAATCAATTAATCAATAAATCGAGACCACGCACCGCCTGTCCTGTCATGCAGGCGATGGCCTGTAGCCTGTAGCTTGGCGAAGACTGTGTGGACGGAGAGGGCGGGCGGCTGGGACAGCATCCGCTGAGTCGAGCGGGACTGCTGCGCCACGATACCTGCAGGGAAAGAAATGAGACATGAACAACACCGCTAGATGGAGCATTGCTCAACAACATTCCTGTCTATCAAATATATATTGCCTATAATCAAACAGTCAAACTGAAAGACTGCACTTACAGAGCGAGCGAGAAGTAGATGCTATCAAGGGTGGATTACTCAATAACATGTCCAGCGGTGCAACCGCACGTGATCCTTCCCTCTTCTCTCCATCGTCCGCCCCCACTCACCCAGGTCTCCCTTGGTGGTCATGTCCTCCTTGATCTTGTCCACCTTCCGGCCCGTCGCCTGCGCCACTGCCTGCAAGGATAGGGTTACATTGTACACTTAGAGTATTGTGAATTGTGTATGAGAGCATTGTGAACTGACTAGAGTTTCGTTCGATTTCCGAAACGGTCATTTCCGAAAAATGACGATTTCGAAATTTCCGTTTCGGAAATAACCGAACACTTTTCGGAATTTCCGAACCGAACGACCGTCTGTTCGGCGCGCGCCGAAACGGCAATGACCGAACTCGGGTCGCGCCATTTCGGAAATTCCGAAAAACACATTTGCATGATATTGATGAAATGTAACTCACCGATGGTTCACTCATTCTCCACTATCAACTCGTGAACACGGTCGAGTCAAGCGAAAATCCCTCCTTCCAGAAATTATTCTAATATTTTTCGGAAATTCCGAAAAGTTCGGCCGCACCGATCGGTCGCGCCGAACGATTCCGAAACGGTTTCCGAAACGTCGGTTCGGTCATTGCCGAACAGATCCGATTTCGGAATCGGCCGTTTCGGAAATTCCGAAATCGGTCATCATTTGCGAAATGTCTATTTTTCGGTCGTCATTTCGGCAGCCGAACGAAACTCTAGAACTGACCATTTCACAAGAAAGTGGAAACTACGTCATCACCTTGATGAGGCTTCCCTCGGCGATGCCGAGTTCGAGTCCCTCGTAGGCGGGGCCGAGCTGGTTCACACACAGGTACACACAGGCAGCCAGGTCGGAGGGAGACAGCGAGATGACCTGCAAGAAAGGAATTGGAGAAGGGAGCTACAGGGGAAAAGAATGAGGAGGGGTCAGCAAAGAATCAAATATGGATGCAGAGAAAAACAACGGTAAAAAGTAAACGACGGTAAACATAAACAACACTCACTTGGTGCCCTGCTCCCAGATGAGCTCCCCCTTGGCAGTCTTCGCATTCTCCTTGTTCTCCTTGGCAGATACGGGGGAGGTGGAGGCGACGGGCTGAAAGTAACATAACTATTAATATTGTAAAAATTGGAATCATGTTTTTGTAGCCCCCCTCCATAAGTAGCTAGATGTTTGATACAGATAGCCTACGGTCAGCTCAATAATTTGCCACACTGTACATTTCCTGTTGTGTGCTGTGTCTCTATAATCGATTGGCAGATAAAGACTATTATTATGTAATATTACAAATACGCACCTTGACATCGGCCTTGACATCGGCCTTGTCTTCCTTGCTGTCCTCTTTCTTTGGCTGAGCGCGCGGGCGAGGAGAGAAGAACGAGTGCATAGTGGAAGAATGGGTGGGCAAGGGCTGCAAGAGTACGGTATGAGCAACTACGTTCCTTTCATAATTTCAATCCGTTCATTTCATCAATACGAAATCATGTTTAAATCGATGATTAGACCACTCACCTTGTTCTTCATGTCGACTACCTTCTTGTCCTTCTTGACTCGTGTCTTCTTGGGTGTTTCAAGGGCAGTGGAGGTGGAGAGGCGAGCGAGGGAAGATGCGATGCGAAGAGTGGGACGCGCGAGTCGACCACTCAGCATACAACGCACAACAAAGAGGCGCTGGAAAGAACTTAGTAGCAATGCATAGTGTTTATGAAATGCAAGGCGTCAAATAATACAGAAAGCAAGGCGAGAAAATGGGAACGCGAACGAGGTTCTTGGGTTCCCGCGCGATATTTGGCGGGAACAACGAACATGAAAACTATATTTTTGGCGTAAACTAACAGAAATAAGATAAAAACACACTATTTATTGATTGAAACTAAACTTTTACTAACTAATAAAAGCAAACAGAGAGTGAGTATGAGTGAAATAAAAATAAAAAGTAATTACACACCCATCAGCAAACTTTGTGAGAAACACGTTTTTTCGGTGTATGGCTAACAAGATAGCGCACTACGTGCTGTTTGCGCGCGAAAATATTAGCGTTTGAATATCGTCTATATATTTATATTATTATATTATTATCATTTGAAAACGTTAAACTTTGTTTCCTCCTTGTAAAGCGTACACTTTGAAAGCATTAAAAATACACCTAACCGGTATATTACCAATGACCGGTCATTGACCTTTACTTTTTGAAACAGACGTCGAGAGACGCGACGCCATTTATTGATCCATCCAAAAGAACATTGTTTGGTAGTAATTCTCAAATATCTGTAATCCTACTGTAGGATATTGATCGACACTATTTTTTTTTAGATAATCACAATCATGGTTAGTGCATCATACTGTGTTCTTAATATCGAACACGCCAATTCATGTGAGTTTTTTTTTTTTAATTTTTTTCAAAATAATATTTCTAATCCCAATTTCAGCCTCGAGATTGGAACAAGTTGACTTTTTGCGAACGGAATTGACAAGCATTCACATCGCTCAGTTGTGTGCTACAATCATAAGTCTATGGTACCATCTCAAAAATAAACACCCAACTCGAGCTGAACATTTTGTCATCGTGAGCGAAAAAAATCACGTTTTTTCATACACTGACTTTAAAACATCGATTTCAGATCTGCACTTATATCATGCTGGTTATATCGATCCTCAATTTCTTCCCCACCCTGGTTGTATTCGAATTCAACATGAAATCGTCCGTCCATTCGTATTTGTTTCATGCATCAAACAATTTCAGAACACATCAATCTCTTCTTTCACTTGAAACAACCTTAGACTCATGGCTTCATAACTTCATGTTTGTAGGAGTGATATCATATTTGAATCGATGCTCGTAAGGAGAATAATTCAATAGAATTGTCAATATCTTACATATTTAGAGTCAAATCATCATCTAAAAGCTACAAGACTGAGTTGTTATATTCATTTGGACTTACCATATTGGTCAAAATTTGGAAACACTACATGAAAACTACATTATCACGCAACGCTTTGCATGTCATTGCATATGTCTATTATACATCTGCTACATATTTAATCGTTTATTTGTTTCATATGGTGAGTTTGCATTGAAAATATCCTACAGTTATGTACACCATCACCCACTTCTCCACAATTACAGCATAAGAACATTCCTCGTAAATACTCGTGTGAATATACTTCGTACTGCTCTTTGAAGAACTTTTTCTACGCACTGTCAACTGGGAGTACTATCGCTACTGGTGATGTGGTCTATTATATTCGTAATAATGAAACACTGTTTAGGATTAATATGCGTTCCGGCTTTTAGTTATCATAAAAATGCTGATATCTTATTCACGATTCAAGACGCACTGACTACTCTACTACTTATTGTATGTATATAGTACTGTCAGATAGTTTTAAAATTTGTTTTCAGACGCTCACTTCACTATAATAATTAATACGGTCGACTTGATGACGTACGTATATAATATAAACTATAAACATCTCGATTTTTGTTAAATAAACTGTTTCTATAAGACCCACAGGCCTACTTCTGATAATTCCTGATCTATTATGAATAAAAAAAAACGAGTCAAAATGAATTTTCTGTCAAACTACTGAACCATGTTCCGCAGCACGGATGTTGCGCATTTTCCATTGCAATCGTAGGTCTCTCGTCGTGGAGGAGGAAAGGATCCTCATTGATTCAGACTTGATTGAATTGATTAACTGCTGGAGATAATACAACAACAAACATGAAATACGAAAAAGTTTAGTCTGCGTGGAGGATCTGTCGGTGGTTTGGTTTCTTCTTCTCAAAATTTGAAGGGAAGTGATATGATGGTGTGCTCGGTCTCACACTCGAGTAGTGGTAGAGGTAGGTTGCGACCAAAGATAGTAGAATGATAGACATATTACAACTTCTTTGCAGAAAGTGTTCGTGACTGGTTCAGTGCCCCGCGGACTTTTAGGGAAATGAAGGTCATCAAAATCTAAAGCCAGTAGAGCAGATCAGGCGGTAGCGGATAGTGTTGAGCGAGCAAATCTGCGCACAAGGGAAAAAAGAATGAAACGAATGGTGTAACGAACAGTAAACTGTGAACTAGAGAACTTTAAAAGTAGCGAAAACGTATAATGTGTAATATTTTTGTTGGGTAATTTGAGTACGGTAACACAGTTTTCTATTTGTTACAATTTACGCGACCGAATGCTAACAATTTCGTGGTTTTGTGCTCCGTTGCTAATACTTTTTTTTATGTTTTTTTTTCTATTTTCTTCTTTTCTCAACTTTGTTATCATTTGTTATATTTTATTATTGTCATTCATCCCAACTGTTTCAATATTTCACCATCCTCGATCTGTTTGTAGACTCACAATGGCTCCAAACGTGGCAGCCGACTTCAGCTCGATGCTCTCCTCCGGAGGCGGCGCTGGCTGCGCGAGCAGCAGCACCGGACTCGCCGCCATCCAGACACTCTACAAGACGCTCAACGACAGCCAGGGTGAGCATGGCTTCGTTGTTCTGTTCATTTTGGTCCCGCGTTCGTTTGTTGATGCATGATGCAATCTGCTCGAGTGTTCAGCAACTACCGTGGGCGAGCTGAACAAGGAGCTGGAGGCGGTTGTGGACGCGATGGCCGCCACCGACCACTCGACCACCTCGATCCGATCGGCCAGCGACCTGTTCAAGAGGTGCGAGTGTGCCCATTCATTACTCGCACTCAACGTTTATTACATGCATATAATTTCATTTGGATTAAAGGTTCATCTCTCTCGTGCCCGCTGAGCTGCTGGATCAGAGCGACTTTGGACAGGTACGCATCGCATCTTGTCACATCTGCTACGCCTCCTACCCCCTCTCACTGTCCTTTGCATCATATAGACAGAATCAACTAATCAAAAAAAGAAATTTTATGTAAACATGAAACAAAAATAAACGTAAAACAAAATGTTTCGCAGATCCTGTCGTTCTACCGCCAGCGCGGCTCGCAGTTCATCGAGCGCGTCGCTCGCTCGCGCGCCCTCATCGCCACCCACGCAAAGCCATTCTTCCGCAACGACATGGTATTGATTGTTCTGTTATCATTGATTTTCTGTCTTCATATTGTTGTGTTGAGTTCACTAGTTTTGTTGCAGAAGGTTCTGACGCACTCGTATAGCAAGGTCGTCCTCAACAGCATCGTCGAGGCGCACAAGTGGGTGCCTGATTTGGTTAATGATGTTCAAGTGTTTATTTGTCAAAAGTATACACGCATATGAGCTGTCATGACAGTGTTGATAGAATAGTACAAGTAACAAGTATGAGAGGTAGAAAAAAATACTCATGTCAGCGAGTTGCAGATGCGGCGTTCGCTTTCACGTGTTCGTGACTGAGTCTCAGCCGGACCGGAGCGGGCAGCAGATGCACGCGGCACTCGCCAAGGCCGGAGTCGCCAGCACACTCGTACTCGACTCGGCTGCCGGGTGAGAACATTGTAATCGATATAATAATGTCAATCAATCAATCGTTTATCTGGAATCGTTATATCTGACTATGACAACACAATCATAGTTAAATGAAGCATACAGTAGTGCCCTATCCTATCATATCCTCGCCGCCGGGTGAGCTGTTGTTTATCAGCCTTCATTCCGACATGTACATACAATGTTGCAACAAGGGTCAGTTCAGTGAAAATGTTTCGGCTATGCCGTCAGGTGAACGGATTCTGGTAATTGTTGTTGTTAAGTTGTTACATTTCATTACCGTTGTTTTGGACATATTTATATTCTAGCAACTTTGGATGGTATTTGTGAAGGATTGACATTGAACACCAAATTTCAGTATCCAAAAAAATATATGATTTGTAATATGTGTGTGTTGAGGTACCTGATGGAGCGTATCGACATGGTTGTCGTGGGGGCGGAGGGAGTGATGGAGACGGGCGGCGTCATCAACAAGGTACGGGGTGTCTGTGTTGACGAGAGGCGACCAGGTCTTCCAATCGGATTTTCTATCTCACGCGGACCATTTTTCAAGCGTCTATGGGTTACCGATCAGAAGATCAGGTGGTTGTGGGAGTGAGTGATGCTGCAAGTAAGAAGAAATTGAGACGTATACTTGGTCACGTTTTTGAATATTGTATGGAACGTATAGTTCGAAGTCATATCTGTCTGAACATTTCATTAGGATTGGTTCATTAACCTATCTCGCCTTGCAGATCGGCACCCTCTCTATGGCCATCTGCGCAAAGACACTCAACAAGAAGGTTTGTTTGTTTTTGTCGAACTTTCTGCAACCCTATTACTCTTTTTTACGTTGTCGAATGATTGGTTTTGAAGTGATGCGTATTGTATGTTGTTATGCGTGATAATGTTTGTAGGTATACGTGATGGCGGAGTCGATCAAGTTTGTGATGGAGTACCCGCTCAACCAGAGCGACATTCCCGACGAGTTCAAGGTGGCTGGAGAGAGAGGGGGGAGGAAACGAATGGGAGAGAAAGAGAGAGTGGGAGAGAGAGAGAGAAAGGGAGATAGAGAGAGCTCTGTGTTGCAGTACCGCAGCAGTGTTTTGGCGCAGAAGGACCTGGCCGAGGAGCACCCGGAGGTGAGTGGAGATTGGAGAAGAAGCTTATATGTTTCTATTTCGCAATGTCAAGGAGTTGTATGTTCCTTGCTGTTGTGACTATCAGTGCTTCTGCGTTTTCTATAATACCTGCTGTATCGAAATGATAATTGAAAGTTCATTCATTAGCCGATAGCCGATACAAGTTATGCAACCAACGATCTAGAAATTAGCGGGACTTTGCAATAACTTTGTATACATTCCTTTATATTGGGTATTAGTATTAATATAAATCACGTAGGTATTGGTCGTTGTTGTAAAGTCCATTTTTCATTTTATGTTGTTTTCGCATTTGTTTACTTTCAGGTGGACTACACTCCTCCGCAGTACATTGACCTGCTGTTCACTGACCTCGGCATCCTCACTCCCGCCGCCGTCGGAGAGGAGCTCATCAAGCTGTACATCTAGCACTTCTGCTCCTGCTTCTGCTCCTGCTCCTGCTCCTACTGAGGTGTAGGAGGTCAGCACGGTTGAGAAGGACTCTCCTTCATCTTCTATAGTCTATAGTGTGTGCCCTCTTTGCGTGGTGTATCCGGTGGCGTCTGTCTGTTTGTTATCATCTCTCTCCCTTTAGAATGTTGCTGCGCACTGATACGGAGTGATCGGAGCGTGTTTCCAAGAAATCCGCGTTTCCGTCCTGTCCCTATTTTGTTTTCCGACTTTTGACTCATGATACTTTTTTTGTTAGGCGTTGTTATTCGAGACGATTTGTTGTATATATTTATTATGCAAAGTGGTTTTTTCTATAAATCTTCTGTTTGATTGAGGTGTGACGCGAGGTGAGGTGCATGGGTTGCAGTGCCCATTTGTTATCTGTAATCGTGATTGGATTTTTGTTTGTCAATTCGATATTCCTTTGAAAGGGGCGAGTAGGGGGGGGGAGATGGAGGGAGGGAAAGAGAGATATGAGTGGAGAGAGGGAAATGGGAGAGAAAGAGAGCGAGAGGTTGAAGGTGGGAGGTGACTAGACATTGTAGTGTCTCTCGCTCGGCACGCGTTATGTCTCCAGTCTATCTCTCAGTATATCTCTCCCCTTTTCTCGTTTCAGTCGTTTCCTTTCATCAGGTGGTTGCGTGTGTAATATTTTTTGGAAGTTGTTCTCTTTGGAATTTGGAGTTTGTTTTGGTTTCGATTCGCGAACTATGCTAGATCTTCGAGATTCTAGATGCAGGTTCTAGTAATTTCTTCTGCTTTCCCGATCACATTTAATTGATGTGACGTGGGGATCGGAAGTGAGCAAGAAGTTAGAGTGAAAGAGAGAGAGAGAGAGAGAGAATTCCCGATGTAATTTTGTTTCGCTTTTCTTGCGCCTTGTTGATCTGCAAGTTCTCGGCTGAACCCCCACTACTAGGCGGCCTAGAATCTGTCCTATATAGGCGACTAAAATCATTGAACTAGGCACCTATACGAATAACCGTAGTGCACTATGTAGGAGAGATTCTAGGCGACTATATAGGAGGGAACTAGGCGACTATGTAGGAGAAGTTTTTTTCTTCCAATTTTCAAAACAGTTTTAAAATGACTTAATTTTGTTCTAAAATAAGAATACAGTTGTACAAAAGTATTATCATTAGCAGTACAACAGCTTGGCCACGACAAGATTAGAACTTAGGATCTACTATTTATCACATGTTTACTACTAGGCACTCTTACCACTGCGCTATCCGGGCACCACGGCGGGGGTCTCTTTTGAGAACACAATCCCGCAGCAAGAAATATACCTTTAGCACTTTCATGACTCAGTTTTTTGATCAAGAACATGTGTGAATACTCAAAAAACTAAAGCGCATAAGCAAGCGCACTCCTTTGATGACATTTATATTGATTTGATAAAGATAATACAATTATGTTTTCTTCCTACATAGTCGACTATCTAGTCAACTATGTAGGCGAAACAAGCAGCTGTCCTATATAGTCGACTAGCTAGTCGCCTAGTTTCCGAAACTCATTCTAGTCTCCTACTAGGACGGGGGTCACATTCTAGTTTCCTAGTTGGACGGTCCAGGCTAGTTGTTTGTTAGGTATGATACGTCACTCTGTACTTAGTCATGTGTGGTTCAGTGTTATTGACAAGCTATCAGTGAGATGAGCACGGTTCTTGTTGCCTATACTCGTTGTGCACATGGTGTGAACTTTGCGTTCGGTGCGGTGGCGTGAGATAGCGCGTGCTCCTCTCTCTCTGTCTCTCTGTCTCTCTCTCTCTCTCTCTCTCTCTCGCCGAGTATGCTTCTGGGTGATATGATAAGTGACACAATGCGTGCATAATGGCGGCTGCTGCAGATTGAAGTTTCATAATATTCTCAATGATCTTATCACCTCGTGCTGGCGCGTTTTGATGGGCGCTATCATGCGAGACTGGAGCGGGGAACTTTGACCGGGGAAGAGGTAGGGAGATGGGAGAGAGGGAGAGAGAGAGAAGTAGAGTAATAGGTGCACTGCTGCCTGTCAATCAAGGTCGCAAGCTCGCACTGAGGATGTCCTTGTTCTCTATTGTTTACAAGGCATTTCTCACATTATTACTGTTCAAATTCTGTCATAATAATATTTTGAAGTTGAATCCTATTTTCACGGTGTCTATCGTGCATTCTCGTCACTTCCACATATATTACTGTCCGCGCACTCACTCGTGTCGCTTAGCGTCCCTCCACTCAGATGTCATCATAGATTCGACAGAGGCCACTTGTGTGTGTTCGCGCGGAATTTTTGTGCATGTCATGTCGCTATGAGCATGGTAACACATGGTGGACACTTGTCTAGATGTCGTCGTCGTCGGATCAGCCGGCAGAGTCGGCCTCCTCGTGCTGCTGTCCGTGTCTGCTCACGTGGGCCGTCGCCCTCGTCGTCGTCGTGTATGCCCTCCTGCAGGTGGGTGTCGTTCTGGAACATCAGTGTGCGTCGTCCTCGTCTGTTTTACAAGTGTTCCCTCCACGTGTTGTATGTTTCATGGGGCGAGCATTAGTGACTATGTGTTTAGTTATTAATTTTGCAAGACCTTTTTTCCAATCCTACCCTATTCCAGACCCGTATCCGCTACTAACGAAATGTATTGAGTTTCACTAGATCCATGTGGTTGCTGAAGAGTTATGGAATATTGAATGAAGTGTCAAATCTCAAGAATGACTATTATGAACCTAAAATCTTATCAGACGCGTCTCCGCTACCACGTGAAGATGTTTGGATACCTGGTGGCTTTGATGGTGGGTGGGACACTGGGCGGACTGGCCTGCGTGTTCAACGGCAGGACCCCCGACAACCACTTGTGAGTGGGGGGAGAGCGGAGAGAGATGGAGAGAGAGAGAGAGAGAAGTAGAATTCCTCCTTTCCAGCCGCATGTTCGCCGTGTTCCAGTGGTTCTGCGGATGGATGCGTCTCAAGTGAGGGTTTTTTTTTAAATTTTGTAATTCCGCATTAGTCATAGTATGATATTATCGTGTAACGTACATTTTGTACAGTGTGTGTGTGTGTGTGTGTGTGTGTGTGTGTGTGTGTGTGTGTGTGTGTGTGTGTGTGTGTGTGTGTGTGTGTGTGTGTGTGTGTGTGTGTGTGTGTGTGCTTGAGTGGAGGGATGGTAATAAGAAGACTATTGTGAAATAATTCATTCACGCATTCGTCGTATCAGGGTGCTATTGTCTAGAAATGGCATGATGCTTCACCAACAACTCGTACGCATCCAAGGGACCACCGAAATCCTTATTGTTGAAACAGAAAGTTCTACTTGATCCGAGATAAATATTCTGATTGTCTAGAAGCAGTTCCACTTACAAGCAGTTACACTTTCATTGCAGGTTCACGCTGCGCCACAAGGAGAACATCGCCTCTTCGGAGCCATTCATCCTCATTGGAAACCACCAAAGCGCCATCGATGTTCTCGGTAGGGAGTGAGAGAGAGGGAGGAAAGGATAGAGAGAGAAGGAGGAATGGATCAATGCAGGCATGTCGTACTGCTGGCCTCGCAACTGCGTGGTGATGCTCAAGTCCTCCCTCCGTTTCCTCCCAGGCTTCAACCTATGCGCCTACCTCGCCAACAGCATCTACATCAACAGGTTCAGGTGGGTGAAGTCGTGGTTTTTGTTTGTTTTCTTTTTCCTCTCCTATTTCCGTTCAATGGTTGACTTATTATGTTTGATGTGTGGAACGTATCTGTGATGGGTGACGATTTGCTCGTTTTTCGTGAGAAAGAAAATTGGACATGTTCTTTATAACGAGTTGGATAGTAAATATAGGAAATGGAAAATATGTGAATTGAAATGTATTTTGCAGCAAGGACAAGGCGCTGGCGACTGTGGACAACACGGCTGCGGAGATTAGGGAGAACAAGGTGAGGGGGGGGGGGAGAGAGAGGAGGGGAGAGAGAGGAGGGAGGGAGAAAGAGCGAGGAGAGGAAGAGAGAGGGGGAGAGGGGGGAGGGAGAGGGGGGAGGGAGAGGGGGAAAGGGAGGTGGGAGAGAAGGAGAGAGAGAACGAGGAGAGAGAGGGGCGAGGGAGAGAGAGAGATGGGGGAGTAAGGGAGTGAGAGAGAGAGATGGGAGAGGGAGGGAGGGAGAGAGAGATGGGGGAGGGAGGGAGAGAGAGAGATGGGGGAGAGAGGGAGGGAGAGAGAGAGATGGGAGAGGGAGAGAGAGAGAGAGATGGTGATGGATAGACTTGTAGTGTAGAGACAAAGAGTTGAGAAAGGATGTACAGTCCATGGAGATAATTTGAAAGATGAGAGAGAGAGAGAGGGAGGGAGAGATAAAGGCATCTGTTTACTTACGTGTTGTTTCTGTACTTTGCCCTGTTTATTCTGAGTGTGATCACGTTTCGGCATCGCTAAGCTACGCTGTAGTCTATAGGGCGAGAGAAAGAGAGAAAAGTTTGAGGTGGTGCTTGGTGGTTTGGAGAATGGGGCGTGTGAATCAAAGAAGAGCGAGAAAAACGAAATGTTGCTTGTATGATTTATAAGGGACCTGTGTGATGATGGTTTGATAGAATATTTATGCTTTAGGGGACCACTGCAATCTAATTACAATGCTGATATGTTTTCCTCGTATTGTTTTGTAGTGAAACTTGTTTTTATGTTGGTATTAGAAATGACAACGAATGGAGAAAGTTGTGGGAGGTCTTACTTAGAGAAATAGAGGTGAGAATGAATCGAGCCGAAAGTCGAGAGAGAAAGAAAAAGCGAGAGAGAGAGAGAGAGCGAGAGAGAGAGAGAGAGCGAGAGAGAGAGAGAGAGCGAGAGAGAGCGAGAGAGAGAGAGAGAGAGGGAGGGAGGGAGTGAGAGAGATAGAGAGAGATATGCGTGTGTGACTGTTGCTCTGTTCAGCGCAAGGTGTGGATCTACCCGGAGGGTACTCGCAACAACACTGGCCGCCTGCTCCCATTCAAGAAGGGCGCATTCATCCTCGCCCACGACGCCAAGGTGAGCCGACGGGGCGGGGCTTGCGGGAGCGGGGCGTAGGGATACTGTCTGCATACGGCTGGGGCTGGAGGATAGAGGTCTGACGATGTCCCTTTCAGATCCCGATCGTGTGCTGTGTGTTCTCGTCCCACGGATTTTTCTATGATTATGTGAGTTTCAATCATTGGTCGTTTATGTTTTGGAGTGATTCGTTTATGTATGTTGTATGTTTCAACGCATACATGTAACGTGACCACGAGATGATTGTTCAATATTGCTTATGAAAGTATACACATAAGAACCATATTTTCTAATTGATTCGATACTCTAGCATCACGTTGTTTTTTTAAAAAAAATAAAGTTTGCAACTATATAGCAAGGTTAAAAAAGCTACGTGATGAAACAGTGTGAGGAGTGTGTGTTGCAGGAGTCTCGCTGGCTGGCGGACTCGGGAGAGTGCCTCGTCGAGTTCCTCCCGCCCATCGAATCGACCAAGTACGACACGGTCGAGCAGCTCATGAACGACTGCCAGAAGCTCGTGCGTTTTTCTCCTTCCTTCGCTCTCTCCACTGTTTTCTCCCTCCCTCCCTCCCCCTCTCTATCTCCCTATCTTGTGCCACACCATTCATGATTCCAGATGCAAGAGACGTTCGATCGTCTCAACGTGGAAATGGAGGAGAAGACTGGCCAGAAGCTCAAGAAGATGAATTGAGTGGGTGGAGAGTAGGTGGGCGGTGCCTACACCTTATTGCATTACTCTCGCATTTCATGTCTGCTGTTTTCTCTCTGCAATCATCCCATTGTACAGGTCCCGCGTGTGTTTTATATTGTTCTCATACTTTGTATCCCTGTTTCTGTTTCCTTTTTTTGTACCGCGTTTGCATGAGTATGTTATGATAGGTTCGCATTATGTATTTTAGAGCAATTGGATATTGAGTCTGTTTCCTGTACTACCACTAACTTCTGTGATCGCGCCCGCGCCTGCCCCCTGTCTTGTGAAAGTCTATCCTTCGCCAGAGAGATTGTTTTGTGATTCGATTGTGTCGGATTTACATAATAAATACCAGTTTGTATTTACATTTGTGTGTACCTTTTCAACAATTAGTTTGAACATTTCTAAATTAGTACAGCGAGGAAGATCACGTTATTGCGGTTCAGAAAATGTATAATATCATAGGGATTTGTTTATCCATTCTCAAACTACGCTTCAGAATGTCTGCTAGAACATTCGTTTGGTGGTTTGGTCTGCGCGACTGCTCATACCCGCTGGCATATGCTAATGCGCGGGTTACCCGCATAGTCTAGTGGTTAGCGAGCGCGGTTTTGGAAATGAACATCGGGGGTTCAAATCCCGCTGAAAGAGGTTATCAGAATGGAATTAAGAAGAATCAGACGATTATAAATATCTCAGTTTGATAAATAGTATCAAATTTGGGTATGTCTTTCTCTGTGTGCAATCAATGACATAAGGGAGGATACTTGGTACTTGGATCAAACTACACACAAAGTTACTACGTGCTGACCATAATGCTAAGCCCCGCCCACTTTCCAGGGGTATAAAAGGGCGGAAAAAGTCGAGTATGATTCATTCTAACATCTGCACTCGTCGGGAGCGGCTGTTTCATACAATTACTTCGATTTATCGCAATGTTCCCTGTATTCCCTCCTCTAGCTAGGATGAAGAATATTCTAAATAATAAATTGGTCCCTCAAAATGGACACGAAAATACGTCGACCCCCCGAATGAACTCGGGAATTATGTTGGTCCCTCGAAATGGATCTCCGATGGCTGCCAATGTGAATGGAAGGGTGGTGCGGGAGGAAAGTGAAAGTGAAAGCTGCGCCCTGCCTGGACAAAAACTGACCGCGCTTATTCGAGATGTCCTCTATCTGGGAAGCGAGGTAGTCGGGTTGTATAGGGACGCTGCCGCCGCTTTGAGTCAAGTGCGAAGGCTCTGCCGAGATGGGAGTTCCTTGGATAGGTTGTATAGACAGGTAGTCAATTTGCATATAAGTGGTATCTCTCTGTATACGGAAGTGACTCAACTTTATACTAATATGATTGCACTGTTCAGTCAGGTAAGTGTAAGTGGTCTGTATCAATGTGGTGCTTCTTGGTTGGATATAGACCTGGCGGTTTATAAAGAAGTAATTAGTCTGTATGCGCAAATCAGGGATATGTATCGAAACGGAATGAGTGTTTACACACAAGTGAAAGCGCTCTACAATGATTGTCTGACCCTCGGCGGTGAGGCTGTGTCGCTGTATCGCGATGGAATGGCACTGTGTGAACGCGCGAGGCGACTATGGCTGGATGGCCACTCTCTCTATGGGATGGCGACTGCACTATGCGGGATGCGATCGGAGTCTACGTACGATTCGCGTCTCTCTGGCGTGGAGGAAAGAGGATCTACCGATTCTTCTCGGTTGTCATTGGAATTCTCTACTCTTTTATAACTTTGATTGTGTAATTTATTTTGTTTGTTAAACGCATAATTGATAGTTATTTGAAATGCAAAATAACTGTAGTGTTTGACAGTTTTTTCAAAGTTAGTAATTAGTATTAGTTGTAATGTAATAAAAATATAAAGGTGGTTTGTTTCTAAATCGTCTTCATTTAGATCGATTGCTCATTGACAGTATTTCAACGTAATTGTGAGGATATGCCACTTGCGGTGACAGATCCTAACGTGACAGATCCTTTATATTTCGTATTCATGCTCGGAAGGGCTCAGCTCTGCTAGAGAGTGCGAGAGCGCAGAGATAAAACGGCAGAGCGATGCTCGGATGGGCTCAGCTCTGCTAGAGAGTGCGAGAGCGCAGAGATAAAACGGCAGAGCGATGCTCGGATGGGCTCAGCTCTGCTAGAGAGTGCGAGAGCGCAGAGATAAAACGGCAGAGCGATGCTCGCATGGGCTCAGCTCTGCTAGAGAGTGCGAGAGCGCAGAGATAAAACGGCAGAGCGATGCTCGCATGGGCTCAGCTCTGCTAGAGAGTGCGAGAGCGCAGAGATAAAACGGCAGAGCGATGCTCGCATGGGCTCAGCTCTGCTAGAGAGTGCGAGAGCGCAGAGATAAAACGGCAGAGCGATGCTCGCATGGGCTCAGCTCTGCTAGAGAGTGCGAGAGCGCAGAGATAAAACGGCAGAGCGATGCTCGCATGGGCTCAGCTCTGCTAGAGAGTGCGAGAGCGCAGAGATAAAACGGCAGAGCGATGCTCGCATGGGCTCAGCTCTGCTAGAGAGTGCGAGAGCGCAGAGATAAAACGGCAGAGCGATGCTCGCATGGGCTCAGCTCTGCTAGAGAGTGCGAGAGCGCAGAGATAAAACGGCAGAGCGATGCTCGCATGAGCTCAGCTCTGCTAGAGAGTGCGAGAGCGCAGAGATAAAACGGCAGAGCGATGCTCGCATGGGCTCAGCTCTGCTAGAGAGTGCGAGAGCGCAGAGATAAAACGGCAGAGCGATGCTCGCATGGGCTCAGCTCTGCTAGAGAGTGCGAGAGCGCAGAGATAAAACGGCAGAGCGATGCTCGCATGGGCTCAGCTCTGCTAGAGAGTGCGAGAGCGCAGAGATAAAACGGCAGAGCGATGCTCGCATGGGCTCAGCTCTGCTAGAGAGTGCGAGAGCGCAGAGATAAAACGGCAGAGCGATGCTCGCATGGGCTCAGCTCTGCTAGAGAGTGCGAGAGCGCAGAGATAAAACGGCAGAGCGATGCTCGCATGGGCTCAGCTCTGCTAGAGAGTGCGAGAGCGCAGAGATAAAACGGCAGAGCGATGCTCGGATGGGCTCAGCTCTGCTAGAGAGTGCGAGAGCGCAGAGATAAAACGGCAGAGTGATGCTCGCATGGGCTCAGCTCTGCTAGAGAGTGCGAGAGCTAGAGAGTGCGAGAGCGCAGAGATGTTTCGAGAAGATAATTTTTCATTTTCTATGGGCTCAGCTCTGCTAGAGAGTGCGAGAGCGCAGAGATGTTTCGAGAAGACAATTTTTCATTTTCTGTTAACTTTTGAGAAAAAGTTGATTTCTAACAGAGTTATGAGATGATTTCAGTTTTGATCTCAGCGCGCAATCTTATGGTTGTATGTTGTATCTCAAAAAGTAGGCGTGCAATCGATTTGCCATTCACACATCAGTTTTTTCAAAGTACTTCGAGAAGATAATTTCTCATTTTCTGTTAACTTTTGAGAAAAAGTTGATTTCTAACAGTGTTATGAGATGATTTCAGTTTTGATATCAGTGCGCAGTCTTATGGTTGTATCTCAAAAAGTAGGCGTCCAATCGATTTGCCATTCACACATCAGTTTCTTCAAAGTGTTTCGAGAAGATAATTTTTCATTTTCCGTTAACTTTTGAGAAAAAGTTGATTTCTAACAGTGTTATGAGATGATTTCAGTTTTGATCTCAGTGCGCAGTCTTATGGTCTGTAGTCAGATGCAGAGGCCCCAACTATCTTCTTGGAGAAAACTATAACACATGTTAATAAACTGACAAGCTACTAATCATAAATATAAATCCAGTGTTTACTTGTATGAGAGTAGAATAGGACTAACATGAGGGAACAACTCCATCGGCCCAGCATTCTCCCCCATTGAACCGCTGGTCTCGAGACTACTTTACAAGGAGTGTAGTAGGGGCCACACCCTCGGATTCGTACCAAATTGATAGAATACCTTAGTTAGGACCCTAGCCATCAAATTGTGGTGTCCGAATTTCCTAAACGAACTATACGTTTCCGGTACGAAAACGTACAGGGCGCGTTTTTCGTGTTCCTCTCACCCTACGCGGCGGTTGAAGACCGAGCCGTTGTGGCCTAGTGGCGAAAGCGTCTGTCTGCCGGAATGACCCTCACGTCGATTCCGCGCACATGCTTTTTTTTGCCAACTCATTTAGTTGATCGTCTCGCTGTTCAATGACTGGTTAGTGAAGAAAAGAATTGACGAAAGGCATGACCGACTCGATGGTTTCTCTTCAAGAAGGACGACTGTCAGGAACAGAGATGATCTACCGTGCGCAACCTTCAAACCAACCTTCAACTCTTCACAATAATCGCACACTATCAAATTACATACGACAGTGTGAAGTAGCTTGACGACGTTCGGGACTTCTCTGACAGAAGACGATGCAGTTGCGAGCTACATACGGCTGATGCAAATATCACTACGTCACTACGACGATCGACAGCTGACATCGAGATCGACAAGACTGTCTCATTAAAAAAATATTTGATAGATTGGTTTCATGGACCATGAGAAAATGATGATATGGTCAGAAAGTACAAGTCCATAAATTTTTAACAATACAAAAAGCATGTGCGCGGAAACGAACTCGTGAGGGTCATTTCGGCAGACAGACGCTTTCGCCACTAGGCCACAACGGCTCGATCTTCGACCGCCGCGTAGGGTAAAAGGAACGCGAAAAAACGCGCCCTGTACGTTTTCGTACCGGAAACGTATAGTTCGCTTAGGAAATTCGGACACCACAATTCGATGGCTAGGGTCCTAACTAAGGTATTCTATCAATTTGGTACGAATCCGAGGGTGTGGCCCCTACTACACTCCTCGTCAGAATGATTTTAAAAAAAGCAAAAAAAAACCATGTACGTTTTCGTACCGGAAACTAATTATTCATTTAGGAATAACTAACATCACGATTCGGGTGTGGCCCTAACGACACTCCTCGTTAGGATTGGGCTGACTGCGTGATAGAACTAGATACGTGACCGGCCAGGCAGCGCTTGCCCATCAGCCGTCACTCTGATGAGTGCGGGGAAACCCCACTGGACTCAAAGACTCACATAATTAGTCGGATTTGAATACTTCTGCTGCCTTAAAGGAACCATGGCGATATTTTTCTGCCACAACCTGCCACACTCCTCATTCACGCGAGTGCAAATCTTGTGGAGTGAACAGGAATCGAACCCCCGAGCTCGTTGTCACAACGCAGCGCTCATGCACTGACATGCACTGTGAGCCATAGAATCAGAATATTTATCTCGAATCAAGTAGCACACAATCAATATCGATTACGTAAATTACGGTAAGATATGTGAAATACAGTACTACAATGCCTACTGCGAGTTCAAACAACACGGATTTCGGTGCGCCCGTGGTTCAATCTCTACGTGTTGTTGGTTATGCTTGTCATCCCTTGCTTGCGGCTTCTGGGGGGGGGGGAGTTTCCATCTCGGCCGCGGAAAATCCGGGCTTCAACGATCGATCGCGAAGAGACGTTTCCCGTGAGCCATAAAGCTAGTGAAAGGGTTCGCACAAATGATAATGTGTTAGGTTAATATGACTTTTAATAATAATTTGAGTCAAAAAATCGCCACTGTACCTTTAATCATGCAAATTCTCTGAATTCTCACTGTGAACAGTGTTAACACGGCTGATTATTTTTTTTTGTTTTATCATCATTTTGTTTTATCATCATCATCATCATCATCATCATTTGGAAATGTTGATGAATGGTGTTAAAGGAACAGTGGCGACTTATTTCTGCCACAACCTGCCACAACTCCTCATATTCACACGAGCAAAACATTTGGCGGTGACCGGAATCGAACCCGCGAAGATCGGGGGGCCACAACGCGATCTTTTGCTGAAAACAACGTAGCGGCGCACATGCACTGAGCCAAGAAGCAAGTGACCGGGCGTTGTTTATTTACGGTTATGTCTCCGACCCCAGTTTTTGCAGTGAAGCGTTGGCGGGAAATTCAAATTTTGAGCTGCATTCTTGGCAATGGCAGAATCGAAAGTTACGCAGAATCGTCGTTCTCTCGCAAAAATTGCAAATGTGTTAGGATAATATGATTTTTAATAATACTCCGAGCTCCGAGTCGAAAATAAGTCGCCACTGTTGCTTTCAGAAGTGAGTGTGATTACTTGAAACAAGTGAACATGAACGAATAAATGTATATTATATACTCATTAGAATATGTACAGATAAATATTATCAAATATGTACAAATATAAATATTATGTTGAATAAATAGTATGCGAAAAGGCAGGAAAATGAAATGAAATGATTTGCGGATTTGCGCTACGTATCTCTAACTGAAGTAAAGTGAAAAGGGAGGGTACCAAACTGTGTTTTTCAAAACTAAACTAAACAGTCTTACTTGTACTCGAGAGCCTTAGGTCAGTCCCCTTATTGGCTAGGTGAACGGTTGTGGAATTTGAACCTGCTGAAAAAACAGTCTACAGCAGGACGATCCATCCGAGCACGAATACAAGAGAGAAGACGGCCATAGCCAGAGAGTGAATGGCCACGAAGGCGAGCGTCCAGTCGCGCTGGTACTGACCAGCCTCGCCCTTCTCCACCTGGAAGAGGTGATCTCTCTCCCCTCTCTCTCTCTCTCCCTCTCTCTCTTCATCTACTCTCTCTCTCTCTCTCTCTCTCTCTCTCTCTCTCTCTCTCCATCTCTCTCGCCCTATTCTCTACCTCTGCCTGCTCCTTGTCGACAGCGTGCGACTGAAGAACGCACACGAACCGGTTCACAAAGTTGGAGATCCTGGAAAGGAAATGATATCGAGGATGAAAAAACACACTCTGAAATAAGATAGAGAAAACCAGATAAGTATTACAAAAACAAGAAAGATCAAAAAAAGAGAGATTCGAAGAAGAAGAAAAAACGACAGTATAAGTGTGAGAAGACAGGGAGAACACGAGAGAGAATAGACATAGATGGTGCAGATTGGAAAGTGGGGAGGGAAACGAGAGTGATGGAAGAGAGAAGTGCAGGTTGGAGAAGGGGGAGACCCACTGAATGAGCTGCCCCCACGGCGGCAGATCCCTCTTCACGCGAGCCGCCGCCCACAGCAGGACCGAGGCGGCGATCGAGAAACAGTTCACCAGCACCGAGAACTCCAGGAAGCGCACTGAACGGAGACGTCTCTCTCTCTCTCTCTCTCTCTCTCTCTCTCTCTCTCTCTCTTCTCTTTCCCTCCCTACTCACGCAGCTTGGGTGTGGCGGCGGCGGATCCGTGGTGGGGAGCGATGCGATTGGCGAAGATCTGCATTTTTGCTTGGGTTTTGATTTTTATAGATAATTTACTGTGAACGTGACGAACTGCAGCGCCATGACGAGGAACTTGACGCAGATTTGGACCTGAATAGATGGATGGAGGGAGGGAGAGAGAGAGAGAGACGCAGAGAGCATATGTACCTTGATCATTCCGAGGAACGGTGTAATGAGGAATAGCACGGAGCACACGAGCAGTGGCACAGTCAGTTCCACTCTAATCGAACCGGACGCGCGCTGCAGGTTCAGACAGAAGCCCAGCTGAAACGAGGGTGGATTGAGTGAATGAGAATAAATACTAGAGCATCTTTCACGAAACGACGCGTTCGAAACGATCAGGTAGTCTTTGATTATGACATGTCTGATTATGAATGATATTATGCGTGTCTACCAGCGAACAATGCTCTTCGAAAGCGAATGAGCGAACGGTCTGACCGGTAGTTAGTCAGAAGTCAGACTCTGTTTATTCCGGATTATGTGATTTCTGAATGAGCATTGCCTCACCTGTGCCACCTGTGTGGGGTCCTCCAAAGACTGGGGAACCGAGCCGGACACCTGAATAGTTGAGTATCACAAATTAGTCTTTGATACAAGTTCTAGTTCGAGTTGGTTTTCGGTTACAAGCTGATCGCATGTGACATTGATCGCAACTATTTCCATCTACTCCATACAGTGATTGAAACGTATACGAAACATGATTCTTTGTAAGTGAACATGATCTTTTAATAAACCACAAAATAATAACTGATAAATTAATATCGTACTCAAGCCCACCTTCCATCCATAGTCGCGGAAGTGCTTGGGATCAGTGAAGACTGGCAGGCCGGAGGCGGAGAACTCGATCACCTAGAGAGAAGGAGTGAGAGAGAGAGAGAGAGAGAGAGGGAGAGGGAGAGAGAGAGAGGGAGAGAAAGGGAGAGAGTGAGAGAGGGAGAGAGGGAGAGAGAAGAGTGAGAGAGAGAGGGAGAGAGAGATAAGGAGAGAGAGACAGAGAGTTCCTTGCCTCCTGGTTGACGTGTGGCTCGATGTTGAAGCAGCACCGGTACACGTCATCCGGATAGTTCTCAAAGTCCGAGTCGTCACAGAACGTGCGCAGACTGAACAGATTTTGTGTGTGTTATGTTATGTTTAAAATTGTTCACTGGAAAATATGTCGTGTGTGTATCAGTGAATGTACATTGTATTGTTTAGGAAGTCGTGTAGTCTGTACATTAGTGACATTAGTTCAACGGCTAGTCATGCAAACGCTGAAACGTAGTCAGTTGAAGATCCGTTCCCCATAATTTCCAATTAGTGCAATGCCCAGCCCAACTACCTCTGCTGACGTTGTAGTAATTCAAAAACCCCATCAAAGAAGAGGACGCCGGATTCAACAAACGAAAAAGTCTCACCTGAATGCGGCGAGTGCGCTGACGTTGCCCTTCTCGCTCGTCTCCACTTTCCGCATCTCGAACGCGTCCCCGTTCTTCAGCTCCGTCTCGATACTGAAGCTGTTGGTTATGAACTTCCCAATTTCAATCAGTCAAAGACGCGAAGAGACTACTGGAAAAGAAACTGCGCAGAACCGCTCTATCCGTGAGCTCCGTTTCCACAATTGCATGATTTGTTTTGTCACCTTATCGTTATGTAATTAGTCTCCATTGCGATCGCGTGTTTCATGAAGACAGTGAAACGTAACGAGAAACTCAGTGTTTCGCGATTCTCTGACGCGATGCTTGCTATTACGGGACGCGGTTTCGATCATTGATGTCGTGATTGCGGTTTCGTGTCATGTGAGAGCGTCTTGCCAGCTTTCACTTTCCTCTCACGGTTTGTCAGAAGTCGGAGTGGAACAGCGCGATTCGATTCGCCCGCGTCACTTTCGCTTGGACTTGATTCGATGCTATTCGATACATACGTTTTGCGCGCATGTTCAAAGAGCGAATGGCATACAAGAGTCAATAGTTGAGACAAACGACTAGATAAACAAACATAACATAATTCGATCACTCACGTCTGCGTGCCGAACACGGGTATCCATACGTGGTTGAGCGACTGGATGGTGAGCTTGTCGACCTTCCACGTGTCCTTGTTCCACGTGAGACGGTCGTCCGACCAGCCCACCTGAGAATCGCGAGTAATATATGTCCTTCCATCCCTCCATTTTTACTGGTTTCTCTGCTTTTATCTACTTTTCCTCCACTTTTCTCTCAAAATGCTCACCTCCAGATAGCCGTGAACCGCAATGTCCTTGAGGTACTCGTTCTAAAATATGTGCATAAAATAAACAGTTCATCTTCCGGAAAAGTATTTTAATTTAATATACAAATATTGTAACGTGAACGCACCAGCTCGAAGTGCTGTAGGGTGATCTGCTTGAAGGTGATCTTGACCGGCTGCCGGCTCACATAGGAGGGCGGCACGGTGGCGATCGGGTGCGGGATGCCCAGACCGCGCATCGAGCGAGCCGCGCGACCTATGGACATTCTTGAGTACTCTCCTATTCATCTTCATCAAGTAGAGGCCACATTCAACTTTTGTTTTCAAAAAGACACCCAAAATCACTCTCACAATGAAACAAAGACCGTTGTTTGTGAATTGAAATCGAAAGTCCCCACCAACCCACCAGCCAGCTCGTAGTAGAGGCACTGCTCGAGGGACGCGTACTCGTGCATCGCCAGCGTGGACACGTCTGCAATGAGGAGGGGGTGAAAGGGGGTGGACACCCCTTCACTCATCACTCATCCTCACCGGTGACATTGGCGAGAAGCGCCTGACACGGGTCCAGTCCAGCTGCACTCGACGCACTGAAAAAGGGAAGTTTTTTTTCTTATGGTCAGCTCGACGATATAAGCATGAATAATACATTGGAAAAGTATGAACGTACCGCGCGATGAAGGCAGCGCCGGGAGGGTTGACGACTCGCGGGCCCACGATCGAGGCGGTGTCATCACGCAGAGCGGACACCGAAACGGTTGTGAAAAGAAGGAGGGAGAGGAGATCCCTCATCTAGAAAAAGGGACAGTATCCAACGTGGCATCATCAACTCTATAAAACAACTGCGCCGCACGAATTTGTGTCGTTAGCCATAAATACGAGAAGACCATAGATCAAGAGAGACGGATGAGAATGGATAGTCATATACGAAACAAGTATAATGTATCTTGCAACACAACATGGCAGCCCCGGCGGCTGATTGAATGATGCCGGCGTTCGAAACGAGTCTCCTGCGCTCATTCGGCAACGCCTTCACTCCTGGCAACCGGTTGCTGCCGGCGGATATGGCCGTGTGCACTAAAGGCATACACAAACAGGAAACAGTATATATGAGATCACACCCACGCGCCCGCCCCGATCACATGGCAACTTGACACACCTCGCAGCCAGCCCCCTCCCCCGCTTTAGGCAGTTCGGAGCCCGTTCCACTCATGGTTTCAGTGTAGACACGGATAGGAAAGTCGAAACGTTTATGCGGATTAATCATGTCTGGTTTTAGTTTACAAAGACAGCTTTGCGTTGTGGATCTGAAAAAGACGGGGTGACGTTTGATAGCAAGAACAGTTTCTTTCACCAGCAGCGTCCGCACGTCGACTTGCAGAAGGCCCTCACGAACTTCTTGAGTGTGTCCATTTCATCGGCTGGGTGACACTTGTCGAGGCAGGCGTTCGGGAAGTCACAGCTGTCGTCCTGCAAACATTGATTTATTATTAGACCTATAAGATGATAGAGTTCATGCCTTTTCGTCGGTGCAGAACTGCACGAGCGCGGCGCAAGTGTCGAATTTGTCCCTGCATCGGTTGCAGTTGCACGTTGGCGGGGTGCACGCTGGTGGAGTGATGGTGGTAGTGCTTGTTTCTGTTGTCGTTGTCGAGAGAGTGGTCGTTGTTGTCTCATGTGTAGCAGGAGTCGAAGTGCACGGCGGTTCAGTGGTAGTTGTCGTGGGCTCAGTTGTTGTTGTGGGAACTTCAGTCGACGTAGTGGTAGGCTCAATAGTCGTTGTCGTGGGCTCAGCTGTGGTTGTTGGAACTTCAGTAGACGTAGTGGTAGGCTCAATAGTCGTTGTCGTGGGCTCAGTGGTGGTTGTTGGAACTTCGGTCGACGTAGTGGTAGGCTCAATAGTCGTTGTCGTGGGCTCAGTTGTTGTAGTGGGAACTTCAGTCGACGTAGTGGTAGGCTCAATAGTCGTTGTCGTGGGCTCAGTTACAGTTGATCCACAAGGCACTGTCGTAACTTCTGTTGTAGTGGTGCCGTCATAATTCTTGGTTGTCGTGATATCGAAGCAAGGTGTTGTTGGACTGATGGTCGTCGTTGGAGCCTCCGTGGTTGTAGGTGCAGTTGTTGTCGTCACAGGTGTTGTCGGAACGCATGGAACAGTAGTAACTGAGGTAGTTGTGGTGCCATCGGGGGTAGTTGTAGTAGTAGACGAATAGCAAGGAGTAGTGCCATCAGTGGGTGGAGTTCCACAAGGCGTCGTTGTTGCAACGGTTGTCGTTGTGCCATCTTCATTTGGAATGGTTGTGAGTTTATAGCAAGGTTCAGTTGTTGGTTGAACAGTAGACGTAGGTGTACCACATGGAGGAGTTGTGATGCGAGTGGTGGTCGTTCCATCTTCGTCAGGATGAGTTGTTGTTTCGTAACAAAGAGTGGTAGTCGTGGGCGCAACAGTCGTTGTCGTGGGCTCAGTTGACGTTGTTGGAACTTCAGTCGACGTAGTGGTAGGCTCAATAGTCGTTGTCGTGGGCTCAGTTGTGGTTGTTGGAACTTCAGTCGACGTAGTGGTAGGCTCAATAGTCGTTGTCGTGGGCTCAGTTGTTGTTGTGGGAACTTCAGTCGACGTAGTGGTAGGCTCAATAGTCGTTGTCGTGGGCTCAGTTGTTGTTGTGGGAACTTCAGTCGACGTAGTGGTAGGCTCAATAGTCGTTGTCGTGGGCTCAGTTGTTGTTGTGGGAACTTCAGTCGACGTAGTGGTAGGCTCAATAGTCGTTGTCGTGGGCTCAGTTGTGGTTGTGGGAACTTCAGTCGACGTAGTGGTAGGCTCAATAGTCGTTGTCGTGCGCTCAGTTGTGGTTGTTGGAACTTCAGTCGGCGTAGTGGTAGGCTCAATAGTCGTTGTCGTGGACTCAGTTGTTGTTGTGGGAACTTCAGTCGACGTAGTGGTAGGCTCAATAGTCGTTGTCGTGGGCTCAGTTGTAGTTGATCCACAAGGCACTGTCGTAACTTCTGTTGTAGTGGTGCCGTCATAATTCTTGGTTGTCGTGATATCGAAGCAAGGCGTTGTTGGACTGATGGTCGTCGTTGGAGCTTCCGTGGTTGTAGGTGCAGTTGTTGTCGTCACAGGTGTTGTCGGAACGCATGGAACAGTAGTAACTGAGGTAGTTGTGGTGCCATCGGGGGTAGTTGTAGTAGTAGACGAATAGCAAGGAGTAGTGCCATCAGTGGGTGGAGTTCCACAAGGCGTCGTTGTTGCAACGGTTGTCGTTGTGCCATCTTCATTTGGAATGGTTGTGAGTTTGTAGCAAGGTTCAGTTGTTGGTTGAACAGTAGACGTAGGTGTACCACATGGAGGAGTTGTGATGCGAGTGGTGGTCGTTCCATCTTCGTCAGGATGAGTTGTTGTTTCGTAACAAAGAGTGGTAGTCGTGGGCGCAACAGTCGTTGTCGTGGGCTCAGTTGTCGTTGTTGGAACTTCAGTCGACGTAGTGGTAGGCTCAATAGTCGTTGTCGTGGGCTCAGTTGTGGTTGTTGGAACTTCAGTCGACGTAGTGGTAGGCTCAATAGTCGTTGTCGTGGGCTCAGTTGTGGTTGTTGGAACTTCAGTCGACGTAGTGGTAGGCTCAATAGTCGTTGTCGTGGGCTCAGTTGTTGTTGTGGGAACTTCAGTCGACGTAGTGGTAGGCTCAATAGTCGTTGTCGTGGGCTCAGTTGTCGTTGTTGGAACTTCAGTCGACGTAGTGGTAGGCTCAATAGTCGTTGTCGTGGGCTCAGTTGTTGTTGTGGGAACTTCAGTCGGCGTAGTGGTAGACTCAGTAGTCGTGGGCACAACGGACGATGGAAGAGTCGTCGCCTTGGTCCGTCTTGGGGGAGGCGGATCAGTCGATGTCTTGTTGCCGCAAACTTCACATCTAAAAGCAACAAAAACATTTTCGTCGTTATGATACAAACGTACAGGTTGCAGTTGATGGTGTGATATTTACTCCAGCAGTCGCGAGTCTTGGGAGTGCACGGGGAGATGCCCTTGTCGTTGCACACCATACACTTTCCCGCCTCTCCACGGAACTCGGTGAACAGCTCGTACAGTCGGTTATTGTAGTTGCATCCTAAATTGCGTCACACATTCGTCGACGAGTAAGCGGCATCATTACCGCAGACAACGGCTCTCGGTTGCTCTTCGCACATATCGGCCTTTGGCTGTTGCAGCTCGCAGCGGTATTGCAAGTTATCGATAACGTAGGACATGCCGAATGGACGCAGCTCGTTTCCAATGATGCATCCGGCTGCAAAAACTGTGTAAACTCCATTCTCAATAACAAAACAAATAATCAACTGACGGAAGCTGGACACGAAGAATCCCTCGCCACGCTCCTGACACACTCGCAAGTCGCCGCCGGGCGCGGTGTGACTGGATCCAGGCCAGAAAGAACCCGCCTTGTCATTGCAATCTGAATTTAATCAATCTGGTATGATGCTTGCTAATGTGTGTCTAACATCTCTTAGCAAGTTTTCCGAAATCGCATCCGTACACGGTGCCGGTTTCCTCGTCCAAGTGATCCTCCTCGATACCATCCTCGTCGTAGTGTTGGAATCGCACTCCTTTGTATGAGCAGTAGTAGTCTGGAATGGTGTGTGAGCGTTGTTTCTGGTGGTGCTATACTCACTGACGCTCTTGACTAGCTGCAGTTTTCCGTTTTTAGCGATACGGCACTCGTAGTACTGCAGGTCCTTCTTCGCTTGCTCGGCGTGGAAAGGCGGTATGAGCTTGCCGTCGAGCACACATCCTGAAATAGACAATGAGAAACGTATTTGCAAGTGCTGTTTCGTGTTCACCTTCCGGCTGGAAGTAGTAGTTGCCTCTGGAACTGTCGACACACATGTATTGTTGGCGATAGTTCACGCCGTAGGCGGTGTCCGGAATTTCGACAATCTGAAAAAAAGGTCATATTTCGGTTCTGGAAAAATTAGAAACACCTTTCCCAGTGTATCGGTGGAATACTTGTCATTGTGCTTTTCGTTGAATGTGCATACTTCCACTGTAACAATGATATTATGGGTTGCGGAAGATGTGATGGAGATGTTCACAACTCACTGATTCTTTCTTTGTGGACTGGGAACGCGGTACCAAAGACTTGCTTGCATGCGTTAGGTCCATACTCGATACCCTTTATAGGACGTCTGCCGATCTCCTCGATACTTTTATTCACCAAACAGTCTGAACGGAAAATCTGTGAAAAACATAATAAAATGACAGTTACTTTGTGCGTGAATCCTGAGATCTCCCGTGGTTGCCTTTTTACAGATGTAGCTTACTCCATCGCCGTCCTTGAATTCATCTCCGTCTTTGTACTGCTTTCCATTGGAGAAACATTCTGAAGAAGCCATAAGAAATGCAACATTGTTTTGCAACGTACTTGTTGCCACTCCGTTCTCGAACACAACACCCAGCTCTTCGTTGTTTCCGTTTTCGACAGAGTCGATGGGAGCCGCTTTGTCGATGTATTTTCGAGAAGCCTACATATACAAGTTATGAACATGCGCTTGTCAGTACACATGAGTAAACTCACATGCCCATTCTCTTTAATACATTCGTACGTATATCCCTTATATGTGTATTCGTTTCCGATTTCAGTATAACCTTCATCAGTCTTACATCCTAAAAACGTTTGCGTGTCGTTGCATGAAGACTATCTATCATCACTCACTCGATCGGTAGAAGCACATCTCGTTGCCCTTCTGTTGGCAGCTCATCTCATATTGCTCGTAATCCACCGTTTCGTTAACCAGGAGTGAGCCGACAGCAGTGTTAGTACATTCTGAAACCGGTATATTTCTAGGATCCACTAGTTACATTTTTCACTTTTCTGTGCAATCTTTAAAATGATAGGGCTTTCAAAAATCATAATTAAGCGTCACTCAAACTTAAGTAATACGGATACCGTCTACCAGTATACAAAATTCACTAGATCTATACTACCAACACCAGACTCACTGCTCATAACCGGCGTGGTCTCGTTGAGGCAGTTGTACTCGAACCGGCACGCGTCCTTGAACTCGGTTTGGTTGATGCAGGCTGAAGAAGACATTTGGTGGCATCTAGTCTCGTACGCCACTCACTCTTCCCAATCATCTGCGCCTCGTACGAGCCGTCCTTGGTCGCGACGGTCTGAGAAAAGCGGTTTATGTCCGGTTTTCACTTTCAATATCGTCCCTATACCTCGAATAGCGATCCCTGGATCTTCTTGATCTGGTTGAGCGGCACGATCTGGCCGTTGGCGACGCAACCTGATGAACTCATCTTGCTACGGGTACTATCTCGCAGTAGGCGTTGTGTCACAGTATTTTACCGTATGCTCACCATAATGTACGTAATTACCCGTTGAATCGAGATAAACATTCTGATACTATCTGAAAGATAACCCACCGAGAAGCTCGATGCTGTCCTGGTTGCATTTGAACTGCGGTCCGATGGTCAGGAATCCGGACATGGCAAAGTTGTCGTACACCGGTATCTTCTTCGAGTATGGGTAGCAGGCTGAACACACGTGGTCAAAGGTAAGGTAAAGGTAGCTCTCGATTCAAGTGACTAATGAGTACTCTGCGGGGTCAAAGAAAGACTTTAGCACGACACCATAACCCTGCGGGTTACCTTCGACACGTGGGTACACTAGTTCAATTGACAGTTCAGACATACCGTAGAATCTGAGCTCGTGAACGCCGTCGTTTTGCACGCACTCATATCCGTAGATGAGCTGGTCGAACGTCGAGTTGCCTTCAACCATGGGATTCGTTAAGTGATCATACACACGCGATACATGTACACCCCGCCAATCCTCACCGTACATATCCTTGAAGTACATATCGCCGACGATACAGTCGCGCTCGGAGGCGAGCTTGCGGTTGTTGCTGTCGCGGCTGGAAGCGAACACGGATCACGGCAGTTTAGCGAGCACACACTCACAATGTGTACTCCTGCTCAGCCACAAGCGCATCCGCGGCGACGGCGCTTTTCTTCAGCGGCATGCTCATGCGGTAGTCGTGCACGGACTCGTCGCCGTAAATTATGACGGGCGGTGCGGCCGAGGGAGGCGCCACATCACGCAGCGCCGACTTGAACAGGGGCGGGAGTTGTCCGGGCGACGGGTTGGAGCCAGGGGAGACCTTGAACTCGACCGGGTGTTTCTTGGCCGGTCCGGCAAGCGCGGCCGCTGCCAACGCCGCTGTCAGCACGTACAAACGCATCACCTGAAGTGGGTGACGATCACAAACGTACACTGAGAAAGATAGCACACTGAATGATGGTGCCTACCGTTTCCGGGCAGTGGTATTTATGGAGCGACACTCCAATACGCGATGCGTGGCGGCGATTTGTTATGATAATGAAACTTCGCGGTGGTTTGAATAGATGTGGCCACGAACCGTCGCAGAAATGGGGATGAATAGCGGCGTGTGAACGCGAGGCAGTAGCTGTGATGTGGATGTCTTTGTGGTCGCAAAAATGTAACACTCATTTCACACTGTAATGTTTATCAATCTATATTATACATAAATAACACAAATTGGAACACACTGAACACGAAACAACACAAATCTGCGGACACTGTGTATTTATAATCTAAAAAGTTTCAAAACATTGTTCGGAAGGCTCCGCACAGCTGCTGAACAAAAAGTGCGTGGCTGTTGGACTCTTGCATCGCAGCATCCCAGGCCTTCTCCTGGCAGGCGCACAACCGACTCTCCGAGTACCCGCCAGACCGTGAGATAGCCGACACGTACGGATACTTCCTGAAATGTGCGATTCAATACACATAATGGAGATCGAAGAGTGTCACCTCGCATCCTCGTGAATGTAGATGGTCGCATCCAGTGGACTGCCTAGTGCGAGTCTGGTCAGCACGGCGTACTTAATGCATGCTATTAGTTATATCGAACTCTTACTTAGAAGCTAGACGGCTACCTCGCGCACAGTCGTGGACTCCTTCAATGCGTGGTGGATGACAGCCACGTCGGCGCTGATCGCAACCACTATCTCGCAATCAAACGCAAATGCTCGCAGAGCTGAAAACTGAGCATGCACTTTCGAGTTGGCCACGTTTTCGTGCGCACCGCGAATCGACTGCGTGTGGTGGTGGATGGTGGCGATGAGTGACGTGGTGCCGCCGTAGCGGTGCCAGCACGTGATGCGCCCGCTCCTCTCCCCCACCAGCAAGCCGTCGCTGTCCGCCACGTCGATGCAGCTCACCTACAATGGAGAGTCACAGAGTGTACTGTCAATCGCGTACCTCGCGCGTTGCAATGTGCTCGTCGTGCCAGGCGCCGTCCCTCCACCTCGCCACCCTTCCGTCCGATGAGAAGACGGTGACGCGTGGATCGCGTCGGTGCGCCGTCCAGTAGCGCGGGATGAGAGCCTGCACCGGCGCCGCGCCCACGCGATCCACGCACATCAGTGTAGCGCCACTCACGTCGATCAGCCTGCCAGTGATGGTCTTGTGAAGTAGAGATCAGACTCATTTTTTTCAAAAGACCCACACCCTGAGAAAGATCTTCGGAAAGTGCCTTTGTATAGTAAAACGTTTTTTTATACATAATCATGTTTGGATTCGCCCTTAAAAAACAGTGCCAACGTCTCTCACCTCAGCTGAGAAGTCATGAGCACGAGACATTGCCGTCCGAGATCGGCGGCGGTGTGCAGCGCAAGAGCCGCTTCGGGCAAGTCGTTCACGTCCGTCACTATGTCGTCCATGAGAAGAGTTCCGTTCGCTTAAAATGACTATATTCCATGATAACGTGACTCGTGATTTGCCTGTGTGGAGTTGTACGCAGGCCACGCAGTGTTGGTTTTCTCCGAGGGGATGATAGGCAAACAGCGCGATGCCTGCCGCATCGCTCGCCAATGTCGCAATGAACGTACCCCAAATCCGCCGCAGGCTCACTGAACGAGTGTGAACATTGTATCCATTTTCTTTAAAAAGTACTTGCGTAAAGATATAACTTTGCCTTAATCCAGCGAAAGCACATGCATAACACGTTTACAAATACTAACACTAGCGCGAGCCCCATCCTAGGTCAAAAAAGAGGGTAGAACAGATCTCACATGTGCCGTGCAGCGCGGTGTGTACGTGCATAGCCCGCTGGGTGCTTGCGAGCACTGCTCGATGTGAAAATGACGTCGGCGACTGGGTGGCACAAGTGGGGCTGGTCGCCTCCAGCCTCCCCCGCGACTGTGTCGACTGCACGTGCACAGTCGGCATGCTTGTCAAGTACAGCTGGAAAGTGAGAATCCGAATCGCACCCGAGAGAGTGGTGAGATGCACCCACCAGATTAGTGAAGTCCTGCTGCCACGCAACCTGCACTTTTTCGATGCCAATGTGGACTGCGTATGTGGGAATGAGGGTGGGTAGGCAGACAACCCTGCTTGTGTAGACCAGAGCGCGCTGTGCCGCGTCCCAAATTTCCAGTTCCGCGAAAGATTCCTAAACAAAACGTAGATATTCAGAGTTGAATACTGAAGACTTGAAAAAATAAATTCAACTCCACACTTTTTTGTCGATGTATAAGGCAATGATGAATAGCGCCGGCGTTGCATCAGGATACGCGGATGGATGGGAGCGCTGTGCGGTGCGGCAAATATGAACATCTGCCGACATCACAGGAAACACATCAGCGCACGACTGTCGCTCCAAGTCGCTTTCGAACTGAATAATTATAATAGACGTTATCCGACAAAAGTGAATGAAACACCTCGACATCTAGCGCGCTTTCCGTGAGAATACCGCATTCAGTGATAGTTGAGAGCACCTGGAAACACACATGTTGGAGGTAGAAACAAGTAGGAAACCCACATTTTTTACCGACAAGTATATATCGGCAACCACTTCTACGCTCGCGAACTGGTCGCTGCGCGCTTCGTGGAGGTCTCCATCAAACTGGAATGTGTTAAAAAGTCAACGGGAATCAGTACGGCAACTCACCCTTATGCGACTAGTCTTTCCGCTCTCGTAGAGCACTGCGATATAGCTTCATCCCACTGAGCGCCGCACGCGCACTGCCTTCTGCAAATACTGGTTCATTCTCGTAATTATAGCATGCGCCAGAGCGATAGTTTTCGATCTACCTTCTCACTTGCAGTTTGAAAAAGTGCCTCTCTTGTTTTTGCGCACTATTGCCGAGAGCTGACCACCGCGCGCAACTTACTGCGAGCATAGAACTATATTGTTTTTTGGTTCTTATTCGCTCACCTTCATCTTCTCTCGCACCAACTGTGTGTGGCGTGCCAGACCCTTCGCCTTCGTGACTGCCACTCCCGAGAAGTCGTCTCTAGTTGTGGTCACCAGTGACTGAAATTGAAATGAAAGTTGTCTGATAAAAACAATACAAGCTTACCAGTTCGTAATCGACTCCCTGCACGAGAACGTCTTGACCGAGAGGGTAGATCGCGAGAATCTGGAGGGGTAGCTCAATGAACAATTAGAAAACAAGGCACACCTTGGCTCGATTGTATGGTGTGACCTTCCTGTCCATAATGCAACCAGGACCGGGCTCGCAGAGACCTTAAGTCATTAAGACAGTTAATAGATTTGAGAGATGCATACTTGGATAAATGGTGGCCATCTGATTGCTTCCGCTATGCATCATGTATCCGGCGCGGGTGGGAAACACCTTCAACACACATGTGGGATGATGTCACCATGGATCATTCTCACTCTCAGTCCGTCGACAGATCGGTGCTTCTGGTACTCTTCGATCACTTCGATGTTGAACAGACGCATGCCGTTGTCGCGCGTCCGAACATTCAACGCCATCCTATGATCATGCAAATATTCCATGACACACATAATTTCTCTTGCAATGAATGTTTTAAGAATCAACCTTATGGTTATGAATATTACTCAATTTCTCTAACCTGTTTTTGTGGCTGAATGATATGATATCGTTTTCGCTGGGAAAGTGTATACAGTCGGAACCGGGAGTGTTGTTCATCTGAAACCACATTTCTTTAGCAAAACACACACATAATCAAGTGATACTCACATTGAGAGAAATCGTATTCGAGCACGTATCACTGAACGCGGCTCTCCTCTTTCCACAGCTCTTTTTGTCGCGGAATTGGCGCACGTCGATGGAGCAGAGTCTGCCCGATGCGCAGCCGACGAGCTGGAATTGAATCGAAATAAACAATACAGTAAAGTTTCCGCCATGTCTCCTGTTCAAACATCTCCGCACCGTTCGCGCGCAAGCAGAGCAAAGTGGAATGCACTGAAGCGATCAGTGTTAGACTGTTAGACATGATTCAAATTCCAGAACATATGTGCGACTGGATATGTGACGTGCACAGTTTGTGCACGTGGAGAAATGGAGACGACTGTAACATACGAGTGTGTTGGTGTCGACGGGGAGTGCGAGTGCGGTGACAGTCTCGAAAGCGAAGCTCGCGAGATGGTGCGCGCGCTCGCTCTGCGCCCGGTTCTGAGCAACGTGCGCGTTTGCCAAAATTTGCGCTGAAATGAAACGTTAGATACTTCAAGGCACAGGGGCGTTTAGAATCACCAAGGTTCAAGGTTATTCGAAATTCACTCTCGAGAACTTGGCAAAACTGACTGCACGTAGCGGGAATCGAACCGGAATAGTATGGTCCACAATCCGTGAGCGTTACCACAACAACGAAATGTGCTGTCGAACTCTGATCGACCAGATGCGTACACAGCAAACTTTCTGATTAGCATTTTGGCGCGAAGTTTAAATTCGCCTTCTCAAGCTTCGCACGTTTTCTTTGATTGTTTCGTATTTCTATGGGTCAAGCAAGGAAAGAAAGTCAATAAACTAAGCGCTTCTGTATCTTTAATTTCATATTCAGTAGTAAAATATTTGAATCGCAACAGCACCTTGAACGCGAATAATAACTCACATCCATGGGCGAAGAAGTGCGTTCCGTTTTCATCACACATTACAAACGGGTGCGTAGCGGGCCGGGAGCGTTCATCTGTCAATTGCTGAAAAAATCCCCCTCTCTCACTCTCTTTCTCTCTCTCTCTCACTCTTTCTCTCTCTCTTTCTCTCTTTCTCTCTATCTCTCTTTTTCTATCTCTCTTTCTCACTCTTTCTCTTTTTCTCTATCTTCCTTTCTTTCTTTTTTTCTCTCTCTCTCTCTCTCTCTCTCTCTCTCCGCACCGTGACATATGCGATATCAGCACACGAATAGGTGACAGGCCGGGTGGGCGAAGTCTCGAGAAGCTCACCGATGATACACTAAACATATTGAGAATTACATTCATAACACAAAACACAACCCATACAAGTGCAGACCGTGTTCAGTCCGATGTTGGAGATGAGGGTGATCGAGTTGGTGTTCCTTCTGGCTTCCACGTGTATGAAAGATGGGTCGAATTGCGAGATGATGTTCTGAAAACGAGTTGTTGTGGGAGAAGTGTGCGCACCTCTCTTCCCTTCAATCCAGCGGTGAGTAGTGGTCGCAGATCCTGCACTTCCTCCTTCACCCTGTCTCTCTCGAAGTGCGCGCGATACAGCATGCACACACCGGCAGCTGTGTAGAGACCGTAGCACGTGAATGATACAGGTGATTGGACGAGGATCACTGCGCCCGCCAACGTCCACTCGTCGCATTGCCTAGAATCTTAGTGCGGCGTCTCATATCGCAAAATAGGAAAGTATAACAAAACTGAACATACGAACTCACTCCGGCTTCGGCACTTGTTTCGTCTCGTTCACGTGCAGACTCTTGCCGCGGAGCGAGATCGAATAGACGGCACTGCGACGATCTTCGAACATCACACACAGCTAGACACAGACATGATAATCGAACGAACAACCTCTCTCTCTCTCTCTCTGATGCTCACGTACCGTGTTGTCATTGACGATCGCGATGTCGCGGATGTGATTGGATGGTGCGATGTCGAATTCGACGACTCTCTCCGAGCACACGTGCCCGCCTCGCAGCATCTCCTCCCGAGACACCACAGCCACACAGGAAAGAGAGTAGAGCAGGACAACATCTGAACAGCACACATCAAAACATTTAGTATAATATATATGGTCGTTCTGACTACGAGGCCCAGGAAGGAACATGGGACAAGAAGCTGAAGGAGGATGTCGGGCCCACGCCTGCCGTGCGCGCCAAGGTCACCTCGAGAGACACTCCGTTCCGCAGAGCTTGGAACACTCGCAACGGGCAGTGGATGGACGCTGTTATGGACATGGCACAAGACCGCGTCAAGTGGTCAGAACTGGTTCACACGATGCTCGCCGGCTAAGGAGCGACAATGCTCCAGATGTACTACGGATAATCGGCCGAGGAGTGAGTGATAATAAAATTGGCAAAAAATTGAAAAGAACCACCATCTCCCCCATGGGGGAACAGACCACGAACGGGTGGTACGGTAACTAAGAGCACAGTCAAGTTTGAAAGAAAGTAAAACACGAGCGGTAGCAGGACTCGAACTTGCGACAGAGCGCAGTCCGCAGATTGCTAGGTTAACATCTAACCGACTGCGCCATTGAGGACGTGACATGATCCTTTCATTAAGCGATGATCTACTGCGCGCATGTGGTTTTGTGAAGAAAAGTAGACAATAATGAGACACAAGCATGAGAGACGATTTGATTGTTTTCGAAAACATACGTTTCAGCTGAAAATAATTGGTTTTCCTTCGCACAGTCCGTCTTTGATTGATCGCAAATCAACTAGATGTCTCAATACTAGCAAATTGCACTCATCGCTTTATGGCGCAACCGGTAAGAGATTCGCCTAGCAATCTGTTCGGCTGGTTCATGTCTCAGGTTCGAATCCTCTCTACGTCAGGTGTTTTGCTGAAACCTTGCTACCGTAGCAATGTGCCTGCGAATCATAACTTGTGTAAAATCAGTCAATCATTTGGGATTTTTGTCCACTTTATATATATGGTCAGTTTCTTCAAAACACTTGTTTTTTATGCATACCCACCATCGCTTGCCGGGAAGAAGCGCGCTCCTCTGACGTAGTTGTCCGGTCTTGTATGCGTGTAGTCCACTTGAGCAAACACATTCAATAGAGGCGATCGGGCAGACAAGAAGGAGGAGGACGGACAGTATTCAATGGATGCGCCACATCCTGGAATGACGTATTCTATGCACAGATGCTAAACACTCACCGACAATAACGTATCCAGTGTCTTTGTGTGGCTCTATGAACAGTCGCGGCTGACAGTATGTCAGCCAATTCATCTAAACTGTTAGTTACATTAAAATAACTGAGAAAATAGCACGCTTAGCTACCAAGCTGGGAAAAATCGCAATTGGTCGAATCACAGGATCACAGCTTCCTCAATCGATTGCGCATTTGTGGTGAGAGAGAGAGAGAGAGAGAGAGAGAACTGACCACATGTTTCTAGTGGACGATGAGAGAGAGAGAGAAAGTGCGTGTGTAAAGCGTGCGAACTAGTGGCATTTACAATCCTCTTCACACTCATTTGTTCGTTGTTCATGACAATCGCGCATATGATAAATGTTACTTGGAAAAAGTGAAGCTGTTTTAGCTGCACATTAATTTATTGGATTGGAGAAAAAAATAACAGAAACTGGTTTTATGAACGTAGATGTACTTGCCGTTTGGGTTCTCGAGTTTATTGTGTCGCGTGAGTTTTACTTCTGTCCGTCTAACCCGTGGGAGAATTATCCCGCCCAGGGTTTTCAGATTTCACCCAGTTCACTAGCAGCATAACATTTATTCCATAAGCACAATCGGAACATCAAAGGAACGGGGGATGTGTGTTCTATAGCTCTCTCGATAAGTCGTGACATCTCTGTGACCAAATAGAACTCTTCACTTCTTCTTTTTCAAATTAGCACCTAACATCTCGATCACAAACTCGGGGCATCATCGATCAATGAATCAATAAAATAATAATAATAATCGCATAATGTGTGTGCTAATGGAAAGATCGGGGATGATGAGGGGTGATGGATAGGTGATGGGATGATAAAATGATGGCCAATACAACTATGGCAATCGGCAAGGAAACCTGTGAGTGAGTGTGGGGTGTGAGATCATGCGGCCATGGTCGAATGCGCCCGCCACTACGTGGTTGAGCAGTGGCGCCCGCGCATTCGACAGTCGGCCAGTGTGTGGAAAAGCAGCGCTGGCCGCGACGCAACCGCCGCGCGCGCGTCGCTAGCACTCCAGCGTTACAGGTGCCCGTTTGGTTGCAGCTCTGTGGGTCGGGTGAGACGAGCGAACGGATCGGTGATTTTTGAGCGATTGCGGCTGCAAAAAGTTGTTGTTCAATTCGCAACATGTGTGCCACTCACTTTGCCAGATCGTCGCCTCTCGACCGCTCGCTCCTCTCTTCCCGCATCATGGGCATCTGGTTGCCCATTTCATCCTCATCCTCGTTGCCCTCCTCGATGTCGATCGAAAACGCACCCAGCGTCTTCTTCCGAACAACGTCCAGCTTGTGCTGAACATTTGAACTGATAGTCATTAAAAATCAAATGGTAACTGACCTTTGGTTGCAGCGGAGGTTGTTTTCGGGCGGACGACAGCAAGAGAGGATCGACAATGGCGGACGCTGTACTCCTCTGAACGAAAAAGCGATTGTTTCGCGGAACTATCGCTGTTTTTACCTGTGTCAGGAGGCTGTTGGGTTTCCTGATCGGCGGGTACATGGCAGTGGCGAGGGAGGCGGACGCGGGAGCCCCGAAGCCCGTGTCTTGTCTGCAACGATGTATGCCATCAAAGATGAACCTTTTCACTGTCTGCCATGGCATTCCACTGGGCTTATCGATTCACATCGCAGATCCGTATTGGAGAAGGAATGGGCGCGTACCTTCGTGGCGGCGATCGTTTGGGACTGTCTCGGCCCACCCCGCTCGTCCCCGCTTCTCCTCCCTTGAACAGACTGTCCACTGTCACCCCTGCCGCGCGCGACGTCCGCGTGCCCTTACGCGTTGGAGACTCCGTCACTCTGAATAACGTGTTGTTATCCTCACGATTGTGCTATGGTTTGTGAAGAGACGATGGAAGAAACTGCCTTCGAAAGTCGGGTTAAAAGTTCCGTCATGTGGTTTATCTGGCATCGCTGAAACGTAGGATCGTCAAAAGAGTCACCTCTGCTCCGTCTCGTCCTCCATTCGATCCTTATCCGAATCGCGACGTTCTTCCATTTGCTGGAAAAGGAAGGGTGTGAGAGGGAGGCGAGGGGGCGAAAGTAAAAGAGAGAGAGAGAGAGAGAGAGAGAGAGAGAAAGAGAGAGAGAGAGAGAAACTTGCATACCTTTTTCAACTTTGGATTGAAGCTCATCCGGCTGAACTCTTTGTTCTTCTGCAGTATCCCTCCAAACGATTTTCCCGGTTTGCTGCCGGGTGGGGTGCCGGAAGTCCCCGGAAGAGGCTCGTCGTCTTCCATCTGATAAGAATGATAAGGTGATCAACCGATCAGCTGATACCGCCCCGTGCCCGAGCGTTATTTTTTGGCTTGCAACTTTCTTGTTTTGCGCGTTATTGCCCACGCAGATTTTCTGCCTTGATCTGATCTAATCCAGCTTATTGGGATAATCTATAATCACCTTGAGATCAGCAATCGACTGTCCGACGATCGGGAAACCGGGCGGCGGAGCGTAGTCGGGAACGGAAACGGCCTGAATTGTTTTTATTTTATTTTTGAAATGACCAAATTATTGCCTACGTGAGAGAATAGAGTTTCTATAAGATTACAACATTGTCATTCTCAATTGTTGGTTCTTTATACCATAAAAATAAAATCATATTTACCTGAGGATTGGTCATCAGCACGTTCAAGTAGGGTGGGATGTTCTTTCTTTCCGATACAGAATGCCTGCAAGGGAATCTCTCTCTCTCTCTCTCTCTCTCTCTCTCTCTCTCTCTCTCTCTCTCTCTCTCTCCCTCCCTCCCTCCCTCCCTCCCTCTCTCCACCCTCTCCCTCTCTCCACCCTCTCTCTTCCCCTCTCTCTCCACCCACTTTCCCTCCTTGTTCTCATACTGATCACTACTCGAGTAATCTGTCGTGTCTTCATTGTTTGATTCCGGCTCCGTCCTCACTCCGCTGTCGTCCTTCGCGCGACGCCTCAAATAAAGAACATTAGAAATGTCGATTGTTGAAGAAGTAGGGATACAGCGATTGAAGATAAATACTTGATTGGTTGATTGTCGATTGAAGTTGTTTGTCGACTGATTTTCAACTTTTCCTCTCACAGTTCACAATAAAGGTAAAAGGTAAAGGTAGCCCTCAGATGTAAGAAATAAATATGATTGATTTTTGTATTACATACAAGGCTGCATTATTGATGATCGACACCAAACTTGACACATATTCTCACGGCGGAACGCATGCATCAACGCCACAAGTCTAGTCCGCAACCCACACAAACATCATTTTTCTCTCATATGCCTATCTTTGGTGGCTACAAGAAACATTACACTACATCACTGTGTCATATTCATCTATAACGATTCCGGATGAACGATTGATTGAATAATTGATTGACAGCACTCACGTCTTCTTCATCTTCTCGGGGCTCTTGGGCGGGAGGCTGCCGGCTCGAAGGTCCGCCAGCGTCTGTATCTGGTACGGACCCACAGGCCGCATCTGGGCATGCTGAGGCTGCTGCATCTAGAAGAGAGATAGAGAGAGATGAGAGGGAGAGAAAGAGAGAGATGAGAGAGAGAGAGAGAAAGAGATAGCTTACCTGTAGTTGTTCATGGAATGTCATGAATGCCTGTGCTTGTGGGAGGGAAGCTCTGGCGAGGGTAGATGGCACTGTATACGCTGACTGCTGTGGTTGTGCTTGCTGAAACACGAAGTCAGTCTAATCGAAACAATACTCAGAATACTAGAAACTATTTCGAAACGCGACCAAGCAGTACCGAAGGCTTTTTGATAGAGGCTGCTTTGAACAGACTGACCACACCACGGCTCGATACGCCCCACAAAAACCGTCGATAGCTTTGGCGATCAGCTCGCTTCGGGGTCCTGTTCCCTCCCTTCATTCAGGAGAAGTGCGCGCATTCAAATAATGTTTTTCACTCAATTTTTGAGGCTAAAAATCATTAGATTGACCGTACAAAGAATAAAAAAGAACGCATATTCGTCAATAAAGTTTTCCGCGGACTGGAAATTCGAAAATTTTCGATTTCCGTTTTTTTTTTGTGTTATTTTTTATTTTATATCTTTGTTTGTGTATGTTATGTTGTATGCTTCACGTTATGTTATATTTGATATGTAAACGATGTAGCTGTGCGTTTTGAACGTGAATATTCGTTCGTTCAACTTTGATTTCCCTATGACGAATTTTGCGCGATTTTCGAAAGTTCGCACGCAGTGTTTTTTTTTAAATTGTGCTTGTTTCAGTGGTTTCCGTATCTGCTTTACAAAGAAGAAGATGAATAAGGATTTCTCGTCCGTAATTCGCCAAGCGCCAACCGTGAGTTACAAACTTTGGTAATGTCATCATATTTTGTAATTTACTGTGATATTCGTTATGTACTGTTGTATTTTAATAAAACGTTTATATGTTGTCAGTGTTTGTTTGCTGTTGTCAATTCGCTTTGAATGCGAGCACTCTGTGCTTATCTTTGTGATGTGTTAGTTGCGGCGTTGTGTGGTCGTCGCGTCTCCTCCGTTCTGCCCAGAAAAGGTATGTTTCTTTCTCTTTACTATATCTGATTTCTGTTTGCAGGCCGGGTTCAGGGAGGCAGTTTTCAAGTGATCTACAAGGCAGCGTTCAAGATTAAAAAAAACTAAACTATTGTTACTTGTAATTGATGTGAGTTTGTATGCGATAAATGAGTTGATAGTTTGCTGGAGAGGGGGAGATATTTTTCTTTAAATTCTTGAATTGGCACGTTGCCAGCGGATGGGTTACGGTAGTTTCTTTGCGCCAGTCTCTGTTTATCTTTGTCGGTCCTAGTATCGAGCCGTGCACACATTCAGTTTCTTCTCCAACACAGTCATGTACGTTCTGTATTGTATATTAAACGTAACTTGTACGTTACTTGTCTACATAAACATACAACTAATTGAATTGTCCCAACATCCAATGAAATTACCCAAGATAATTTCTAGCGCACTCTTAAAACACCAGTGAAGCGTATTCTGTTTTCTGTTTTCTGAATTCTCACCACTGGCGCGGCAGTCAGCTGGATCTCCGAAGTGATCTTGGTCTCCAGGTGTTGTAGCCGCTGCACCAGCGATTGCACCTGCGATGACGTCATTCTCTCTCCTCTCTCTCTCTCTCTCTCTCTCTCTCTCTTCTCTCTCTCTCCCCTCGCTCTCTACCTGTTCGAGCAGTTCCCTGTTGGCGTTGAGTAGCTGGTGTGTCCTGGACTGGGCCTCTATCCGGGCTGTTGTCTCGGATGTGAGCTGATCACGCAGTAGCTGCACCTGACATCCCGCAACCTGGAAGAGGCTTACGTCTCACACATCCTTTGTGTGAAATTATTTAAAAACGTGTATAGGGTATTTCCCCTGTTCATCGCAGTAATTTCGCCGAATGTTTGCCAGAAATAATTTGAGACAACAATAGCCTGTTAGCATAGACATCGAACAACTATGTCTAGCAAGGAGAATGTACGTTTCACCAACGATTCAAAGACACTGCGGCGATACTGCTATAATGCCACTAGGTGTACCATACAGTAATAAAAACAAAACCCGGTCGCACAACACACAACAGCTTGATATTTTGTCGTATTGTGCTTTTTGTTCTGTGCTTTGTATCACCGCATGATTCTCTTCAGTAGCGGTCAGTCTCTTCGAAACTTCCTATGATACTGACTTAGAAACGCTTTCGAAACACGACCAAACAGCGTGTTTCGAAGGCGTTTTGAAGGGGCTGTTTCGAAGAGACTGACCAGACCTTTAGAGATATAGAAGACTGACGGCTACTAGAGTATCGTACCTGCGCGCTCTGCTGTGCCTGATCGAGCTGAGAGCGGATGAGCTGCTGGTTGTACTGGTCGAGACTCCTCGAGAGAGTCGCCGGGTCCGCGTCACCCGCCGCCGCCGCCGCGCCTCCCAGCTGCAGCGTCGCGTACGGAGAGACGACTTGCTGAAGCGAAGAGGAATCTCTCTCTCTCTCTCTCTCTCTCCCCTTTCCCTCCTTCCCTCCCTCCTTTCCCCTCTCTCTACCCCTCTCCCTCCGCCCTCTCTCTCTTTCTCTCTCTCTCTCTCCCCCTTTCTCTCCCTACCACGGGTGAAGACAGTCCAAACGGCAGTGACGTGGACTGTGCCACCATCGGCATTTGCAGCTGCAGCTGGAATCGGAGGTGAGCTGGGTCCCGCCACGAAATACAGGCACTTACGGGGTAATATCCGGTGACTCCGGATTGTTGTTGTTGTTGTTGTTGTTGCTGTTGTTGTTGTTGCTGATCGAGGTTTTGGACGGATTGGAAGCCGGGCTGTTGCACATCTGGAATGGAGAGATGTGTGAGGGAGGAACGTTTGCTGACAGCGACTAGACTGGCATTTGTCAAGTCTAGAAGCGGTCCAACCCCGGTCTCTCTCACTTCACCACTGATCACAGGTCACCCAGGCACTAGTTAGACGAAACACGAGAGAGCCTACGTGTGAAGACAATGACAGTGGCTACACTATGGTCAGAATCAACGATTCACCCCTCGATATCAACAGCGTGTTGCGCTAGCGTTTCAGGCCTGTTTCGATGGGTGACAATGCCAACACCTTCACTTCCATGCTACTCGTACAAACGCGACACTGCGGTGACAATAGAGCGACTACACTAGCACTGGCTTTTCCGAAATTCGAAATGATGTCATAGGTCATAGGTAGCCCATCAAAAGCATCACTGACAGAGCGAATTCGCACACGCCTCGCCACAACACCGACACTTACACGGAACGACCACGGAATACGTTCTGGGAAGCGGTAAGAACGTGGGTCCTGATACATATCGTTCAGTGATCATCCTAACGTTTGAATGACGGCAAAAGAACTGATTGTTTTGGTGCTTGGTGCGCAGTATGTGAAGCCATAAAAGAGTGCAGCAAGTGATGCAGTCTGGTAGATCGAGGTACTATGCTCTGGCGCAAGCTAAATGTGTGGTCAATCACTTTGAAACAGCCCCTACAAAACGCCTTCGAAACACGCTATTGGGTCGTGTTTCGAAGGCGTTTCGGAGAGACCGACCGCTACTCAAATATTCCATTGATACTTATTCCCCCAGCACTCACTCGCCAGTCCGGGCACGCCCGCCTGCTGCTGTGTCTGCTGACCGGGCGCCTGCCATGTGTGGGAGTGCGGCAGGGTGGACGAGCCAGACGGGAACGAGGCGGGCAGAGTCGTACCCGTGGACCTGGATGACGTCATTAGAGAGAGAGAGAGAGAGAGAGAGAGAGAGAGAGAGAGAGAGGGAGAGGGAGTACTCACGTCATGCTCTGCTGGTGTTGCAGCTGCGCGTCCCTGGCTGCTTGGGTTGCCTGGGCGGCCGCGAGCAGGGGATTGTTCATGTTCACCACAGTCGCCTCCGTCTTCATCGAAATCGAATCCACGTTCGCACCTGGAACAGTTCTCTCTCTCTCTCTCCCTCTCTCTCTCCCTCTCTCTCTCTTTCTCCTTCTCAGTCTTATAAACTCTTTCTGGATAAGATTCGGATTGAATTTGTGGCACGTTTCATCTGCCACTAATGATCAGATGCAAACGAAACACTCTCAATTTATCGCGTGGTTTGTCTTACTAACCCGGAGATTATACAATTTATCCTCAATACGAATCCATGGAAAAAAACATATGTGTGGTATGTTCAATATGGTGTGATACGTTTCATCTGTAGTTCATGATGATATGTACGTACTCCTATTTTTGCGTTTATGATTATGAACTTTTTGAGGTTTTGACTCACCCAAATCGGCCGCGTTTCCTGTTGAAGACTGATCAGAGGACGCTTTTCGGGGTTGAAACTGAAAAGTGTAATTTAATATTTACAATAATCAATAAAATGTTATTTTGACCTGGTGGTTCATAACACAAAGCAGAGCCATTGGAAAGGTTCTGATCTCGAAAATTTGACTCGACTGGCCTGTCGCTTCTTCCCATAGACATCAATCATACTCTCCCCGGCGAAAAACCGCGCTCAACTCTTTTTCCCGAGGCTTCCCCGCAGCCCCGCGTCCTCTCTCTCTCTCTCTCTCTCTCTCTCTCTCTCTCTCCCTCTCTCTCTATCTCCCTCTCTCTCCCTCTCTAGTGATCGCATATACGACATGCGTGTTTCTCTGCGAGAAAGAGAGAGGAAAGGTGCAGCGGATCGAATGACTTGTCTGTAACAAGCGGAGAAATGAAGAAGAGGAGGAGAGAGAGAGAATAGGATAAGCGCTGAGGGATACTCCGCCGTCTACTGCAGAAAATGACAAGGAAACTAGGGGCTATTAAAAGATGTGCGACTGGAAAAAGAGCGTTTTTGAAATGACTGCAGAGAACACAAAAAGACTCACGAGACTCATTCTCTTGCCGTACAACGGGCCTGGCGGGGGCTCCATGGGTGACGTCGATCGAGAGCCTTCTTCCACCGCCGCCAACTTCTCCTCCACCGTGTCCAGCGCTTCTCTGAAGACGGCAACGTCATCGGAGAAAAGTTGGAAGATCGTACCTATCCTCTTCGCTCTGTTGCAATGACGACTTCCCTCTGCCTAATGTGGATTGAGCGTCGTCTTCCAGCTTTTCGGCCATCTGATCCTGAGCAGCCTGGAATAAGTCTCTCTCTCTCTCTCTCTCTCTCTCTCTCTCTCTCTCCCCCCCTCTCTCGTTCTCGCCCCCATAGTTAGGTTGTTACAAATTCGTCCGTGAGGAACGTCTATTTCCGCCCGGAACATCTGGACCTCGTCATTCACTCATAGTGCGTCAGTAGCGCACCAACTCCGCGCCACACTCACTCACCTTATGACACACTTCAAACGCCTGCCCGATCGTCCGCACAACGCGCATAGCCTGACTCTGAAATGAATACTTTATTATGTAAATTACATTATGCAAATTACTAGTGTTGTAATTAACAAGTACCAGTCATTAGGCAGTTTGTATAGTGGTTGCGGCAATAAATCTCTGGAGCGCTGAGTGGTATGGTGAATTGTTATTGCTGGACGCTGAATGTACAGATATCCCAGCAGAGTCTATCATTATATCATCCCTTATCACACTACCAACACCCAGCCAGCAAGAACAGAGTAAACAAGCGGAAAGAGAAATAGTTGTTGGTGTACTGCCAAGAGGCTGGATGTGGAAGAGCGTGCGTAAGTAGAGTGGTAGTCGATACGTATCACAGTAAGCGATACATAAAAAGATACGTTTCATAGTAAATGGATGAGTTGCAGACAAATATAGTCATCAACAGTCGAAAGTTCCAGAACGTCAATACGCGTGAGAAAGAATGAGGAATTAAAGAGGAACATAAATGCCATTACTTACATTTAAATACCTAAATTTCGTTATCTAAAACACACAGTTTTGAAACAGCTACATTCATGGTTATTGATCGATCATAAGAAGAAAAGTAATGACAGAACGAATAAAAGTAAGCACCTCCAGAACGGGCTGTGCCTCGGCTCTCTTCTCCTCTCCCTCCGGCGCCCAGCGCACGAACTTCGTGTGAATAACCCTGTCCTGTCGACTGCCCGGACGCGCCATCAGCCGCAGGTAGTAGAATCGCTGCTCGGCAGACATGCCCTCGTCGTCGTCCACGTCTTCGAACCGCATCCACGTCGACGCCGACGACGACGCCCGCGACCGATCCATGGTCCTTCTGCACGTCGCCCGCCGTCTAATCAGTACTAGTCGCGGTTAGCGCGAGAGAGAGAGCCGAGCGTGAGCTGAGACAGCCGATCAATAGAATATAGCGAATGAGCGTTGGCAGCCGCCCGCCTGCGAGAGGGGAGGCGAGAGTGGGAGACCGGCAGAGAGAGGGTCGATCGATCGATGCCGCGTGCGATGGCGGAACACCATAGAAAGGCACAGGCAGTAGAACAATACGTAGATCGGCGAGTATGTCGTTCTGATTGCAGGAATCAGAGCATGAATATTACTCGAGCGCTCTGCACTCTCCGCAAATCACAGCGTCTCTCACACCGGGCGGGACCGAGTGAGCAACTGGGTGTAAAATAATATGGAGAGAAGGAAGCGGGAGAGAGAGGGAAAAGAGAGAGGGAGGGAGGGAGAAGGGCTGAGCTGACGTCAATGTGAGTGCCATTAGTTGAAGAGGGAAGCGACGAGAGTGCGACTCTGATTGATCGATCCGCATTGATCCATGCAGAGAGAGAGAGAGAGAGAGAGAGAGAGAGAGAGAGAGACAGAGGAGAGGAAGATGGAGAAGGAGGAAGGATATGTTGATGAGGGAGTGAATGGCACGCGCGGAGAAAAAAAAAGAATTTGAGAGATATCAAATGCAAGCTCAGTCCGGCATGACTAATATGAAGTGAAGAGGGCAAATCCATATGAGAAGGAATAGAAGTACTGCAGAAATAATACGAGTTAACCATTGACGTGACTTTCATTGATCACTTTTTTTCATATTATGGTTATTTGTCTTTTTTTTTCGATGATTCAAAATATCTATTGAAAAAATGGTATTCGTCCTACTATAAAATATCTCTAAACGTATTACGAATATAAAATGTATGTGCGACGTATATTATATATTTGTAATACGTTTCAAAGAAACTATGCTGTTTAAATCATCAACTACATTCATAATCACGCTAACATTTAAAGTGCGAAATATGATTTCATAATCTCGAAAATAATCAATCCGTTACTAACACTAAAAAACTAAAAATGTATAATACTAATTCCTCTCATTGCATCACACAAGCTTGATGCTTTTCTCACTAAAAGACAGAAACAGAAGACAAACCCAACTTCAGATCAGTATGTACAAACTACATTTTTGTTAAAACCCTTTCTGATGTATACACACTGCACACAACACATTCTCAAATCTATTCTCGAGTCTCATCCACGTTATTTCTGTTTTTTAAACACACGTTCACAATACTATCTACATAGAGTTACAACTAGAGTTGCATAGCTGACATCCACGTACGTTTCTTATCCTGTCTCCTCTTTTGACACGTTCTCACGAATTTGTCTTGCATCATCTCCACAGAAAATTTTGGGCTCTGTTTCCATACTGTTTGTCCGTTTGTCTGTTGTCTCGTTATACTCACTCTCTGGTTGCACTTGAACACTCTTCCATATTATTACTATCACATTACTAGCGCTCCGGCGCGCTGACGCGCGCCTCCGCGCTAGATCATGAAAATAAGAAGAATAGAATAGAAACTCATAGAATAGAATAGAAACTCAAGTTTTTGTTATGATCAATAATACTGTGTTTTTTATTTTACAATTTTATAACATTTTGAGTGAAACTGGTTATTAAAGTAGAGAAGATTAGTCGATTGATGTATTGATTGCACTGATAATGTGGTCTAGAGGCGATGCAATAATAATAATACCTGGTCTGCAAGTGCTTTGGTTAGCTGCCGCGTACCTCTGTTGTACAAGTCAGTAGATCTATGTATATTTTTGAATTTGAATGTCCTCGCGTATACAGAAAGAGAACCCGCACGGTGCCGCGCGCTCCCGCTATCAATATCTATGAATACATAGATCAATGATAATCATTATACATTTTTTTCTGAACTATACTTTCCTTTGCTCATAAAAACTCTCTCTCCTCTCTCATCTCCCCTCTCTCTCTCTTTCTCTCTCTCTCTCTCTCTTTCTCCTCGTATTTCTTTTAGTTATAATGCTACGAAAACCGAGAGCTTTGCTACTGCAACCTCTCGCCCTCTTTTATTCTCGCATTCTCTCTCTCTTTCTCTCTCTGTCTCTCTCTATATCTCCCTTCCCTTTTTTATCTAACTCTTTCTTTTTTCCCTCTTCCTCAGTAAAACTTTTGCTTGGACATGGAGCTTCCGCTGCCGGACAGCGAGATTTTGATGTTTTTTTAACCGGATACTGAAAGCAAAATTGAGGACGTGGACTACAGCCGAGGACGTAAACTCAACTATCTGCAAAGTTTCATACAAATTGGTTTAGTATGAATCAAGTCATGAACGCGGAACTAATCAAAATCGCAAAAGAAATGCGAGAGCGCGCGCATCTTTTGATAATTGGACAATATGTTCCTCACACCGTAACCAATAACGCTGAATTTTGCAGGTACGCTCTTTTTGTTGAAACTATTTGTTGAACGTATTTACGGAAAATGAAGCGAAAATGTTTCTTAGATGAGACACGTTCGCTGCGATCAGCAACAAAATCGATTACTTTCGTAGATTTTCTTCGAAATATAGGCAATGAGTGTAATTGGAGAGTAATCACGAAGTGGACTGCGTCCTGAAGTAATATGTAAACTTTCTGAAAAACATCACGCAAATCGGTCAAGTAAAAACGGAGATATGCCCGCGATCACACAAGAAAAGGTGCAAAAGTGTCTATTTTTGGTGGTTTTCGACCATAAATAGAGGTAATGAAAGCAAAATTGAGAACTGTCACAAAGTGTACTGCATCAGAAGACGTAAACTCAACTATCTTATGAGTTTCATGCAAACTGGTTCGGTATGAATCGAGTTATGACCGCGGAAATACTAAAAATCGCAAAAGTGAGGCGAGAGCGCGCGCGCGGCTCTTGCTAATTTGGCTATATTTGCCTTACAACGTAACCAATGATGATGAAACTTGCAGGTTAGTGACAGAACTATTTGTTGAAATTAATTACCGAACAAGAAGCGAAACTGTTTCTTAGGTAAGAAGCTTTTGCAGCGGACAGCACCAAAATCGGCGAATTTTGAGGTTTTTCTACCAAATATAGGCAATGAGTGTATTTGGAGAGTAATCACGAAGTGGACTGCATCCTGGAGTAATATGTAAACTTTCTGCAAAGTTTGACGCGAATCGGTTCAGTAGAAACGGAGTTATGCCCGCGGACACACGCGAATTTTGAGGTTTTTCTACCAAATATAGGCAATGAGTGTATTTGGAGAGTAATCACGAAGTGGACTGCATCCTGGAGTAATATGTAAACTTTCTGCAAAGTTTGACGCGAATCGGTTCAGTAGAAACGGAGTTATGCCCGCGGACACACAAGAAAAAGTGCAAAAGTGACCATTTTTGGTGGTTTTTTGACCAAATATGGACGTAGAGGAGGAGTTGAGAGGTGCCTGAATTTTGTTGTCGTCTGGTGCAGGTGACACAACTTTCTACAAAGTTTCATAGGAATCGGTTAAGTTTGAATCTAGTTATGACCTTCCAATGACGGACACCATAGGACATTTTAGTAGAAAAGGAGACTAGCGGGCCGGAGGCTCGCTTCGCTCGCCTCCGGCCCGCTAGTGGCGGCGGCTTCGCCGCCGCACTGCGCTTCGAGGCTCGCGCGCCTTCGGCGCGCTCGCCTCTCCGCGTCAAATCATCAACACTTCAAATCTGAACTCTACTATGGCTCAAGTACACATCAAAGATCGAAATCTTAAGTTTTTATAGTTGTTTACTTGTTTACATGACTTGTAAACACTATACCTTAACTCTCCTTAAGGTTTAGTATCGATTAGTTATCAAAATCAGGAGATTCGGAGTTGTTTACTTTTTTGTTTACCTTGTTTTACCTAAGTTGTTTACCTTAAAAAAAATGTAATTATTAACTTGTTACCTGTACCAAGTATGAACCTTCTACTTCAAAAAATAACAAAGTTATAAATTTTATAACATTTCTGAGTATTAAAAAGGCGGAAATTGAAAAATTAATTAAAATTCAAACATTAATTACAGATCTGAAATAATTTATGAATAAAGGTATTACGGTAGTGATAATTAAATAGGAAAATCCAGGTGTCAACTCTCATCTAGACGAAAGTTACAGGGTCGTAGTGAAAAAAAAAGTTACAGGGTCGTAGTGAAAAAAAAGTGAAATTTTAAGTTTATGCTAATTTATCTCAGGTGACAGATGAGAGGCGACAGGTGAGACGGTACCTGGCAGGTACTCAGGACCTAAGGTGTCATTGGTGAAAGGAATGAGAGAATTAAAA
>CAWZYM010000126.1:152500-160000 GCA_963966185.1 Rhabditoides inermis | reverse complement strand
GCGAAGAACGGGGCGAAAACGAAATGAGCATTGCAATATGCGGAGCGAAAATATGTTTCCCTAGAAGCGAGTGAAAGTGATGAGCGGACGAACATGGAAATGGAATAAGCATAAAAGCATACCCCAAGCGGGGACGAAACCGACAAATACATTACCCAAACCCAGGCGAGTTTCCAGCGGAAAATATGTTTACGTTATACACACGCGGAAAATGGTTATGTGTGATATTGTGGACAGAAATGGTTAAAATAGTTTCATAGGGGCGCATATGGAAGCAAAGACGGACAGGAGCGTGTGATTTCCGATGATCTGTCGGGTATTTCTTTACTTTTATACGCTTTTCATGCGAGAGAGTGCAACTAACAGGGTTACTTGCGAGGGGGAGTGTGTAACACTTATATGTATGCAAATTGAGTGTGGCTCCGCGCATGGAGAGAGAGAGAGAGAGAGAGAGAGAGAAAGAGAGAAGAGAGAGAGAAGAGAGGGAGGGGTCCTTCGGAAAGGGGAAAGACGTACGCATATAGGGTGCATTGGGCCGCGGAAACTCAATTGCAACACATACACGACAGAGAGGGGAAGAGAGGGGAAGAAGGGGGTATTCCAGAAATGGGCACTGGAAGACCAGCACTCGACACGAAATGATGCGGGAGGGAGAGGGAGAGATACACCGGATACGTTTGGGGCTCATAAAATGGCTGCCCATCGACTAGGCATATCGGTGAGGAAATAAGCCAAATTACCGGGAGGGAAATATAGTTCTATGCTCGCAATAAGTTGCGCGCGGTGGGGTAGATCAGAGGAAGACGGAGAGTCAGCCCTCGGCAACAGCGCGCAAAACAAGAGAGGCAGACGGTTATGGCACCGTATTTCGAACTGCAAGCGAGGTAGATCGAAAACTATCGCTCTGGCGTAGAGTATAATCCGAATTACCCAAATATCAAGTTCATAAAGAAGAAGGTGGTGAAGTATGCATCATGAACTTTAAAATGAACGAGCAAGTGAAGCGGTAGCGAAACGAGTGAGAGAGGGAGAGAGAGGGAAAAAGGCTGGTAAATGCTAATGAGAACGAGGTCAGGGGAAACGGAGGGAGAGAAGTGCAACGTTCGGATGTGGCAGAGGAAACACGAGCGACCACTTGACAACAACGTCAAATAGTGACGAAGATGCAATCGTTCAGCAGAATAGCTGGCAAGTGCACAGGTGTGAAGCGGGCAGGTAACCAATCACCTAGTGATCAAGCACGCAGGCGAATCAATGACGCACAATCCCGACGCACGGACTTACAACATGCGGCTATAACACTATCGACTAATAAATAAAACACAAAACACACTTTTCAGCTAATCAATATCAGTGGCTATCACTAGCCCCTGAGGCTATTCTTCGACCGGTGGCACGAAGGCGCGCCGGCCATTGATCGATCGGGAGAGAGAGAGGGAGAGAGAGGGAGAGAGAGAGAGAAAGAGAGAGAGAGAAAGGAGAGGAGAGAAGGGGTGATTGCAATATCAACTCATTCACTCATTGCTGCAGCCACCAAGCGAGAGACACAAATGCGCCTCACCACTGACACGACCGCCATTCTCTCTCTCTCTCTCTCTCTCTCTCTCTCTTTATGTCAGAAGAAAGAGAGAGAGAGAGAGAGAGAGAGAGAGAGAGAGAAAGATTCGCTATTCCTTATAAATGTTACGTTATGAAAACATCATTACAAAATGATAAGAACAGAGCACAATCACTGGAATATCGAGATTGCTACAATAAATAACCATTGGAAAACGGAGGAAATAAGGGAAAGAAGACGCGATGTGTGGTGTAACTCATTAAACATTAGAGTCTGCTACACACACATTGCACGGACACGCAACAATGATGGAGTACGTTCGTGCGCGAAACGTATACATTATGAGGGGAACGAGAGAGATAGAGATAGAGAGAGGGAGAGAGAGGGAGATAGAGGGAGAGAGAGGGAGAGAGGAGGAGAGAGAGGGGGAAAGAGGGGGAGAGAGCGTGCTATAAGCTAACCGCATTTATAACACTCGCGAAAAAACACGCGTGAATAATAAAGTTGGGAAAAGGTGTAATGTAGTGGAAAATAGTGACAGTCAGTATACATGAGAAGCAGACATGTAACGAGTACAGTAATTTTAAATTATTCAAGAAATTCCACTAAAAGGCCAAGTTTCATGAAGTAACGCGCCGCACAGACGTTACATTTTAAACGAAGCCAAAGTTCACTAATAGCGATACTTCTCGCCTCTGTGACACACCCATCAAATGGCGCACACTAGCGAAAAAAGCCCTGAGGGCATTTGAGGGCGACAGCAGTGTGACACAACATGTGTAGCAAAAAAGAGAAGCGAGGTGTTGCGAACACCCGTGTTACGTTTTACATTACAGCGAGATACGTTTGCACACAGATAGCAATATAGGGGAATGGAGAGACACTAGGCACTACACACGCACGTGACTGCATGAAAGAAGCGAATCGAAACAGGGATAGAAAATAGAAATAGAGTCAGCCAACTAGTAAGTAGTACACAACAATTAGGCGCAGGCGAGGCTTCCGCATAGGATGTCCGATGGCAGATACTCGAGTCTCTCTCTCTCTCTCTCTCTCTCTCTCTCTCTCTCTCGCCAGAGAAGCGGTCATAAAATGGCGGTCTCTCTCCAGCCGGACTGGCAACAAAGAGAGCAGGCGTCGACAGCCCGAGAAAGAGCGCCTCCGCGCTTATTGATGGCCACCACTCGGAAGCCACTCGGTGGTCCTCTTGGGAGCTGACGTCGGCGCCCCGTCAGGCGCCCGTTCAAGGCGCCCCGCGGCTCATAATGAGAATAGAGGGGCAGAAACACGAAAGTAATTAGCACGCGGAGATTTGCTGGTTCGAAGAGAGGTGGCAGGGAAATTGTAATTGAGTGCGGACGAGAGAGAATGCGATGCAACGGACGGAGGAAAAAGCGCGACCAGCGAACATACTGAAGAAATCGCCAAGGAACGGAAAAATCGGCGAATACAAATAGCGCTGCGATCAAGCATCTAGAAAATCACGGTGTACATGATCTATGAAAAATAAAGAAAAACAGAATATGCAAATATGTTAATATTAAATAATGCTGCGATGATTGACGATAGTGTTATGAAAAATGAAATAAAATAGTATGATCAGCAAGCCACTGAATGCGCATCGACTTCAAAGCGCGTGTAAATCAGGGCGAATAAAAACAAGCAATATATCAGTGTTGAAAGGTGATCGTATCGATTCTGAACGGATTGCGATAGGGTTGGGTCAGTGGTCAGGGGAGAGGGAGAGAGAGAAGGGAGAGAGAGATAGATAGAGAGAGAGAGAGAGAAGGAGAGAGATGGAGAGAGAGGAGAGAGAGGAAGGGAGCGTCCGAACCTCTCTAGACTGAGTGTAACACGTGCGGTATTCCAATCATTCCAGCCTATCGACTGAGACAGAGAGATGGATTCGCATTTGATGAGTGGAGAGAAGAAATATGCCGTCTAAGAATAGTCATTCCATAATAAGGCAACCTATTGAAAAAGCTCATATAATAACACCGCACATTTTTTAGCGACAACAATATTTGATAGCACAAAAAGAGGAGCATGAAGAATGAAAGTGGTTGGGACATATGAATCCCTTTAGGACATCACGAATCAAGTAGGCGCACTCTCTCTCTCTCTCACGCACAGACACGCTCGCAACTCGCGGGTCGAAATGTCGATAATTACATATATGGACATTTGAAGGAGGGGCGCGAGGGCCCGCCGAGCGTCTTCCTCCGTCCACGTGTAAACAACTTCCTCTCTCCTTCCCTCTCCGCGCATCTCATATATTCACTTCATGACACTCTCCCCAGCCACTGAAGAAGAACGATGTAATAATAGCAAACGTAGCCAGCGGTGGCATCTCACCTAGGTGGAGAGAGAGGGGAGGAAGAGAAAGAGAGAGAGAGAGAGAGAGAGAGAGAGAGAGAGAGAGAGAGAGAAAGAGAGAGAGAGTGCGTCACCCATCGAGTCAGAGTCAATCAAAATCAACACTTGGTGGCTCTGCGGCCAGGAGAGAAAGAGGGTGTTGCAATAGAGTTTGGAGAAATGAGACAGGAAGGAGATTAGAAAAGTATTTATGAACGGCGCTTTTTTGTATCCGAACGAAAACGAAAACTACAGGAAATTCATGTGACATGTCGCAATCAGAATCTCAACGAAAGTGAAGTCGGTGTTGGAATGTAATTAGCTTTATTGGCCGAGTAGAATATGTCATACAAAAACACATATCATATTAAAATTTAAAGAGAAAATGAACATGTACTTGTATAATAAGTTAACAGGTTATCTCAAAAGTACGAGGTATACATACTTCAAAGACAATGACACAAATGAATTAAATATTTATCTGAATACTGTACATTTGCCATTCTTATTCAAACACCGATGTCTTTCGCTTGTTTTCTTTTGATCAGCGTTATATATACCAAACAATAACATTTTACACAACTGAAGATCGCAACATTGGCGGCATACTGTTTTCGATTGGATTTTGATTACAGACAGTGAAGAAATGCATTTCAGCATTTTCTTTCTTTTTTTAACTAAGTACCCTCTTCCTGAATTGTTCTGTGTGTGTGCGTCTGACATGTTGCTTACGCAAAAAAGTTTCAATTAACGATTACCTTGCATTCAACAATACATTTTATCTCGACATTTTCATTCGTCAGTTGAAAACCATTCCAATCAAACAACGCTTTTTTATATCTGAAACTACAAAAAAACGTGAAAGTCCCCTAGAAAAGCGTGTGGATTCATGCAATTGTCGCATAAGTGTAATTTCCTTTTCACTAATAGATTGCACTGTTGAAATTTCATTTTCTCCAGATGATAGAAAAGAACGCCGGAATGTCCTGCATTATTTAATTACATTTGCATGGTTGTATTCGAAGAACAACTTTAGGCGCATGTTGTTTTTTTCCTGGAAATTTCAAAAAAAAGAGAAGTTTTTTTACAAATTGAGTGGAAGTTGCCCATAAAATCCTGCGAAATCAAGTTTTGAAATTATGAATGAAACGTGCAAAATGGTGTTTATTACTTTTTACGTATTTATGAGCAATGCAGCTCTGATATAAACGCGACTAAACAAAACAAATATTGAATTACACTTTTCTCTTGCGTATGAGATGAACATGTATTTGTATTTGCGTGTAACATCGAAGATGGCATTCTGTTTGTTCCGTTTTCTCCCCTTACATTTTTAACGGCTCCAATTTCTGTTCCGAGTTTCGACTAGCTGGTTGAAAAGAATTTATTTTCCATAGTTTCATCTATTATCTATACCGTACATTTTTTTTATTTTTACGTTTTTATTTATATAGTTTTTATGTGATCCAGGAAATTTAAACTTGAACGCTAAAGTTGTTTTTGCCTAAAGTAGTTACACTTTTCACCTTTATGCCTTCTAAAGCTGAACTTTTAAATCGAGAAATCGAAAAATAGTTCAAAACGGTTTTAAAAATACAGATTGAACAGAAGCTCAAACTCTCTAAGCGCCAACAATCAAAATGTATGTTGTTTGATTTTCATTGAAACTGAATTGATGACGTGTCGATTTTCAATCCCGCTACTATTCCAGCCAGCCCAAATGGATCGGACATGTCATGCGATTGAATTAGCCAGTAGCCAACATAAAAAACAATACGACGAACGATCAATGTCTTAGTTTAACTTCGTATGCTATGTGGCGTTTTTGAGCAGTAAAGTAGCTGAACGTTGAATATTGATGAAGTTTGGGCGCGCTGCGTCGAGTGGATTCGATTACTTACTCACCAACTCACCCCTCCCCATTTTGATTCATTTTTCCATTCGCGTGTCTCTCCTATCGAAATGTTGTGTTCCACTCGGAGACTCTCTCTCTCTCTCTCTCTCTCTCTCTCTCTCTCTCTCTCTCTCTCTCTCTCTCTCTCTCTCTCTCTCTCTCTCTCTCTCTCTCTCTCTCTCTCTCTCTCTCTCTCTCTCTCTCTCTCTTGTCTTCCTCCTCCTTGAGGACGCGCATTGTCCCGCCGCAAGAAGACGTTATTATTCTCTGGTCATAATCTCTCTCCCTCAGTCCTTCACCCCTGATTCATTTCTAAACAGAGAGAGAGAGAAAGCGAGAAAGAAAGAGTAGTGAAGCGTAGCTGAATTTTTTGCATTGTGTAGCAAACTGTCTCACCCTCACTCTCTCCTCTCACCATTTACATCTACAATTGGCTTCGTTGAATCGTTTCTTTCTCGTCTGAGTCTGAGAGAGAGAGAGAGAGAGAAAGTGACGCGTAAGAATAGTTACTGATTCCTATGTCTCTTTCCCTCCTTTTCCTCACTTTTTCCGCGCTGAAACTACATACATTTTTGGTGGCTGCAATCTCCCTAAACACAGCTTATCGTACTGGTACTGGTCATATATGACTCATCTGATGAGTGCCGTGAGATTTCGTTCAGTTCATTGCATCGAAACATGTTTGTTAGAACAAGATAGAGAAAGGAAGAGAGCGAGAGCGAGAGCGAGAGAGAGAGAGAGAGAGAGAGAGAGAGAAAGAGAGAGAGAGAGAAGGAGTTCTCTCATGTGTTTTTTTTGAAGAACGAATGTTTCGCTCGCTTCCATTCTTTGTAGATTGCTTTGTGAGTGTAGACAAGCGTTGTTTCTGTCAACTACTTAGCAATTTTTAAATACATAATTTATTATATTCTCTGTTCCCGCCAATTCTCCAGTTCAAATAACCCCGCACCATTCGTGCGCAAAGGCGATTTTGCACCGGTCGCGCGCAAGCAGCGCAATTTGGAACATACGAAAGCAATCCTTGATCGATGTCCTAGTCATCCAACATGATCCAAATCTCGTAAATTGTTTGCCACAGCGTATACAAGATGTTTGCGCACAAATTGTGCTCCTGGAACATTGGAGAGGACTTTAAACTTTAAAAGGGAAATTTCACACCAGACGAAGTAATCGTGGAAATGAAAAAGTAATTTAAAAATTGTGATTTTTGAGAAAAGTTTCATTTACATGCATGACATAAAAATCGTATTTTTTTAATAATAGGGAATCTTTTCCGCTAGAGTTCCTCATTGCGTTTTGTTTTTGAGCCAAACACGTGTCAGCCGAAAAAAAGAGACTTCGCTTTTTTCTTCTTACTTTCTCTCTTATCTAGGTTATTCAACTTTTCCGTAATGTTGCAATAAAAGAGCAGCTACACGAAAATATACGCAATCTCCGAGCTCCCAGCCCCCATGATCATAAATTGTAGTAGTGAAAAAAGAAAATGTATTTGTGTATTTCTGTCTGAATCCATTTTTGAGGTTCCCAGAATCGCGAAAACCACCTGTGTCGACATCACAGTTTTCTTTTTTCCGCACACAAATTCCCGCGATGTCTCATACATTAAACTGATTGAGACACTTACTATGACTGGATTTCGATATCAGTCGGTTTCTTCTTGCAAAAAATCTAATGCGCTTTCCAAACGGATTGG
>CAWZYM010000126.1:0-147500 GCA_963966185.1 Rhabditoides inermis | reverse complement strand
ATGTCTTCCAAAAGTGCTCGCGGATTTCTAGAATAGTCATGTGGTTGAATGGAGATATGTCATAGCCTAACTTTATTATACTTCGTCTACACATAGTATATGGTATATCATCTTACTCCGACCATACTAAAATTTGAACCGTAAATCTCGAAACGTATAGCCGAAACGTATTGCCGCTCCTGTGGACTTGAAAAGGGTTTGGACTAGTGAGCAGCTAGGGTGTCTCTGATATCAGTTTGGTTGCCATTCTGTGACCTGAACAACACTCCGTTGATACAGTAGTGCCTAAGATGCAAGATACATAGGCTGACGCCTGTGTTGGCATATTCAGATATAACGTTCTCGGATAAACGATTAATTTATTGATTTATTGATTGATTCAGGTCCTTGCGCGATCCGACCTCTGTTCGAGTGTCGACGCTAGCCCAGCAGATAAACAACTACTACTACTTCCCCGGCAGGTGCGGGCATGTTGTGGTGAGTTCGTCTGTCTCTCTTCTCTCTCCTCTCTCTCTCCTCTCTCTCTTCTGCTTCTCCTAACCCATCAAGAATGTCACTCGCTATTTCTGGAATTTATGCACCGTGTTCTGTGTATCAAAACTCGTTTTTCGACCTGATTGGCGAACATAGAATATTTAAAACGAACTTTGCAGTGGCTGACCAAGTTTCTATCGCTGCTCTACATACCGATCTATTTCGGCATATGGCTCTTCTTTTGTCAGGTAAGAACACTATTTCTCTCTATCTCTCTCATTCTCTCTCTCTCCTCTTTATCATGTTGTTGTATCTTTCTCTGTGCGTATCTTTGTGCGTATCTTTCTCTATGTGAGTCTGTCTCTCTATCCCTCTCTCCCTCTCTCTCTCCCTCCCGCACACAGTGCAATTCGATTGTCAAAGTGAACAGCCGGACCGACCCAGTATATTCGCCACATGTTTTTGGAGGTATTTCTAAAGTCAGTTTGACTCAAATTTTCATAACACACTTTTTTGTGAACGACATTGCATGAGTGAGGGAATCTTTGTGACACAGCTGACTGCTGTAAATTAGGTTCACACACTTGATCTAATGGAATGAAACGAGATCAAGAGTGTATCGTCTCTCAAACAAGTGTTCTTTGATGTTTTGATTGTCTCGAACTCACTTTTTTCTTTCAGGTCGGTCCGGCTGTGTCCGTTCTCTTCTCATTCTTCATTCTCTTCTCCGTCGGAGCCTCGTTTGTCTATGGAGCGTTCACTGGCAGTAGACTCTGTCTTATACCCTTCATCTTTCTCCAGGTGATCCCCCTTTCTCTCTCCCCCCCTCTCTCTCCCTCTCTCTCTCTCTCACTCTCACTCTCACTCACTCTCACTGAGTGTTCACTGACAGCTGATCACTGATCACTGTGTTGATCGGCTATCAGTGATATCGTGTGTCACTCTCGTAATCCCAATCGATGTCAGTGAAAATGAACACTTTTTTGCTATAGTTCGCGACCAGTGTCTGTGAACAGTAAAAAAAACCGTACGTTTCACCAACGATCGATGAGGCAAAATGAATAAAGAACTAAACAACCACAATTTTCGTGCTCCTTCACCACCAAAGAAAAAAGAACACAAACATATCGGTGCTTGCAGATCATGTTGCTGCTGGAGATGCTGTTTCTGACTGTGGTGTTGCTGTGGTCGGCGCTGCGACCGGACAGCTACATGCAGCACGTGGTACAGGAGACGGCCAGGGATATAGGGGCCAGTGCGCAGACAGGTATGTATAGTCGGTTTGGATCCTATATGCCATCCGTGACATTTCACATGTTGTGCAGTTTTGTGCAACACAACATGTTCGTCAACAAATATCCAAAACGCGTCCATGAGTAGGAACCGAACCCATGATCAGCACGCAGCGATTGCGCACTGGCGGCGCGCTCTACCACTGCGCCATAGAGGCAGTGGTTAAGAGATCGAAGAGAGAGCACTTGTAGCTTCACTGGCCACTTGAGTATACTATGATGAGAGTTTACGAGCAAACATATCGGCGAGAATCAATGACCTCTTAGTGTGAGCTTACATGGCGCAGTGGTAGAGCGCGCCACCAGCGCGCGATCGTTGCGACCTGCCCATGGGTTCGATTCCCTCTCACAAAGCGTTTTGGATCTTTGAAGGTATACATGTTGTGTTGCACGAAACTGCACAACATGTGAAATGTCACGGATGGCATATAGGATCCAATCCGACTATAGGTGACAACCTATCCAATGCCTAGTTCCTATCTTCTCAATCTCAAGTGGTGTCTTTACGATCGTTAGTGAAGTATCAATCCGATATCAGTGATCAGACAGGTGAGGATGTTCCTCATTCCTCTGTTCTCTTATTCAGTTTCCTAAATATAGGATATTATGAGATTTTTTTGTCTCGAAACAAGTAGCACACACTATCAATCACATGAATAATGTGCATAATGGGAGACGCTAGTGAAGTATCAAATCCGATCGGAACCAGTGATCAGACATCAGACAGGTGACGATATCTCGATTCTCTCATTTCTCTGTTCCCACAAAGTATCCCTTATTATCTTGATCACTATTCCACAATCTAGTTCTCACGTCACGTGGTGTTGTTAATGACCAACGAAAATTTGTTCTTAGGTCTTTATTGTTGCCAAAGAGCAATCAATAGAAGGAAAAGGGAAGGGACAAAAAAAGGAATGTTGTGTGAAAAGGTAGCGAACCGAAAGTTTTATGGCTTGAGCCACCACTCCATTTTTTTCACGTTCTCTAGAAAAAGAAACGTGGTGCGTACTTTTCTTGGAGCGTGGATAATGGGTGAAGCCAGTAGACCCGAAAAGAGAATGAGGGACGGAGAGATTGAGAGAGCAAACCCGGCGGATGAAGAAAGAGGGGGCTCATGAAATATTTGGGGGGGATTCACTTGGTAGTCCAGTAAACAAGATCATTTTCGTCTATTTTGAGCGGGTCGCAGAGTTCAGGGAAGTGTCCAACTGAACTTAATTTTGTTTCTTCAGTTCATCACTATTATAAACAATCACACTCAATCTCCTGTTCCTTGTCACACTTACTCGTTATAAATAACTGTATCATAACATAACATAAGTATAACCTAACCCAAATTATTAACTTACCACAACATTCTCTATTTCCTTTCATCATTTTCTCGCAATACAAATGTATTTAGTACATTTACCTGTATATGGCACTGAAAGTAGAACTAAAAATTCTATTTCCCAATGATTATGTTATTGTTGTCTTTATATCACTACACTTACTATCTGGTATCGAAACGTTTATTGAAACGTAATGAAAACTTTTTGGAAACGTATACCCAAACGTACAACGGAACGTAACCGTAACGTCTTTCAGTTCTGCTGCTGGTGGCGTCTGTTCTGGCGATCGTGTCTCTCCCGATGCTGGCAGCCTGCCACATCGTTTGGCTCGACTACGAGTTCATATCGGAGATCGATGAAACCCTGGAATTCATGCGAGACCTCAACGAGCAGAAGAGCAAGAGCGACCTGTGACCGCCATCTGGACACTGCCTTCTCGGATTCGGCTCGTCAGCCTTCTGGATGCTCTCCAAGGTGATTCGCCACGCGCCCACCTAAACGTCTCAGAATTCGCGCAGCGGGTGGCCCCCTTCTGAGCATTCAAAGTAGGTGCGCAGAGTTTGATGCTCTTGACCAAATACCACCGCCCGCTCGCCCCTCCCTACTTACCACATGTGATCCTATTCGCTCACTCTGCCTGATTCATGAATGCTTGCTGCGGTAGTTCCTTCGGTGTCCCTCTCTCACTCTCACACACTACCAGGACGGGTGTATTTATTGTCTCTCTGTCTCTGCCAAATGACGGCGTTTTACAGATAAATATATTATTATGATGATTACACCACCGGAAATGGAATAGTCTAGAATGGAAGAAAAGCAAAACAAACAAACAAAGAAGTGATACAAGAAAGTACAAGTATGTAGATGAAATGTTACAAGTTGAGTCCACGGATGACTTGCTGATGAAAGGGAATCTGCGCAGTGCGAATAAGGGTGAGAAGAATCGTCGACTCCTGTAAATATATATGTCTTACAACAAATGCCAATTCAAAAAGATTGACTTCAGAAACAAACTTATGTCATTTTTCACACACAACCGCTTACTTTTTCACTGTAGATGACCCCTCTCGTATGTAAATCTATTGCTCTCTGGCGACGAAGTGCCCTGACGTAGTTGGCTTTTTCTCTCTACTAACTTCATAAGTTCTTGTATCCGTTTCTAAGATTGACAGACCTTTTCTATACACGTTTTGGGTGTCAAAAGGTTCTGTCGCAGTCATCACTCTGCCAAACTACCCTTTGTTCTTAATCGGTACTAGGATGTTTGTGCTGTTTGATGATTGATACAATATGGATAAACTATTATTATTATAAATCAATTGTATGCAACGTTTTTTTTTCTGATATGCAATGTACACGCGTAGAAACGCGCGCGTCTTGAAACAGGCTCTACAAAAACAGAATGTCAGGTGTTTAATTATACCCACACATTCATTTGTGTATGTAGTATATGTGTCTGGTTGTGGCATACGCAATCACAGACTGCTATTAATTGCCGAGTAATCTCACGTTGTCGGGTTGTCTTGCAAAGCCCAAGCGGTGAATCATATTGAAAGGGGAAAGAAAGAACAATCGGAATTTGATACGGTCACACCTCAATCTCCATATTCTATTGTTTTTGTGTTGTGAGATTGTGAGAGGGTGGAAAGAGGAACTAAAAGATAACGGGAAGGGAGAGTGGGAGATTCGAGGAATCCTCTCTATCGAAAGACAACAAAAAACATTGATTGTGCGTAATGAGCTCATTTACACGTGTTTTGAGGCAGTGTTCACTATCGTGTCATCTTGAGCAACACTCAGCTCTCTGCACCACCACACACTCACCTCGGGTTTGTTTTGTCCGATGAGGTGCTCTCTGAATCGCACTCCGCAACCCACAGTGGCCCAGCAGAGAGAGATGAGCTCGCACATTTGCGTCGGTCCGGTGGCCGGATCCCTGGAATCAAGGAGTGATCAGAATATCAGACAATCAGTCATCAACCACACCTGATCCATACAATTCAAATTGAATCAAATGTTTGGATTGGATCAGTATTAGCACTATGCAAAGTCCTTACAAAAAGCCTATTTGTTATTTATTCTCTATTTTTTGCACGCACTCGCTCTATCTGGAACGTGACTTGTGGCATTGCGACAAACAGTCATGTGATGTGACTAATGAACATGAATTATTCAGGAAGCGAAGAGTTCATAGCGCTTTCTATCTCTCTCTCTCCCCTATCTCTCTCCCTCTCTCTTATTAAAATTAGATCTCTCTTGCATCCGGGTATCAAAAGTGCCCTCGTTAATTGCTGGCTTTCTTCCGTAGACGATCTTTCTGGATGCACGAAATTAAGGGGAAATGCCACCTTGGCTTATCTTCAAACACGTACTATAACGAGTATGCACTTTTTGACCATAACCTATAACCAGTCTCATCAAATAGAAACTCAGTCACTCTCTCTTCCTCCTTCCATCTTTCCTTCATCCCTTCCCTCCCTTTCTCCCTTTCTCTCGCTCTCTCGCTCCCTCTCTCCCTCCTTCTCTCTCTCTCTCTCTCTCTCTCTCTCTCTTTCTCTCTCAGAGACCCTTAGTGGAATTGGTCATTACACGCACGAGCAAGCTCATCAATGTTAGAAACTCTGAATAGAAGGAGAGACCGTGTTTTGGTGTTTTGTTCGAAGCAACTGCGTCATAAGAATGGAGAAGTAAAATGCATCCACATCCACATTATGATATCACAATGTGACATAGGGGACTTTTCTGGCAACATACTCAACACTTTTACAACACTCGTAATATGCTGTCTATTTCGGCATTCCAACAATAGCACTTTTTTATACTCGTTAGCCAGGGAATGGCCATATAATTTGTCTGTTTGTGAGTAAACTGTGCTTTTTTTTAATATAAACAAGTTTTGAAAAAAGTTTTGCTTGTTTTACCTTTATCGTAATCTTGCCTATTTCCCAGCAATAGCAGTGCACTTTTCACATCGGGGCATCGGACAACTCGTTTTCGGCTGAGCAATGATCAGTATGTGCATGGTGTGATTTCCGAAAGAAACCGATCAGTGATCGGATCACGAGGATGATCAGATGATCAGATCACAGCGCGGTCTGCGAGAACTGATCTCTGCCCGAAGCGCAAATCGTCTCTCGCTAATCTATCAACACTTGCGGAAGGAAATTATGACGTCATGTGCTACTCGTTGTTACCGCACACAATACGATACGATACGATGTGATGTAAGCATATATACATAATGTGAGATATGGGTAGATGTTGAGTGTGTGAACCGCTACTTTAAGATACAGTACTATCTATAGCGTAGTCATCTCAATTACAGTACAATACCGTATACTCCACCCAGTTACCAAACGATACCGTTTTCAACCCAGTTGTCGTATGATACTTGACACCGTACTCCACCCAGTTACCGTACTCTACATATACTCTGCTCAACAAAAATACCGTACATTACCGTACTCCACCAAGTTACCGTGCGATACCGTACCCCTATCAGCTACCGTACCCCACCCAGTTACCGTACCCCCCACCGTACCTGTCGAACACGTGTTGATTGAGTGCGTCTACGAGTGTCTGTCTCTGCTCGTCCAGCTGCCGGCGCGCGGAGGGGGACAGCGCGTAGTTCTCTGAAAAAAAGTGAAGGTAAAGATAAAGGTTAGTATATTCTCCCGATTCAAGAGATTACTCTGCGGAGGGAGTCGAAGGTAGACTATGGCTCCAGCAAACAAGAATTCTACATACCACATTTTTTTTTGTTTTCTTCACTAAACGAGTTTTGAAGATTCGCAAACGCCTTACTTTCGAACCTACTGTAAGAACAATACTTACAGTAGGTTCGAATGTCAACGATTTTGCAATACACTACCATAACTGCGCAAATCTTGTGTGGAAAGTGCGAGAGCAATAGCAATGGTGGTACATGTATTAGAGAGGGTGCGCAGCGCCCTCTCTTTTGGCTTAGAAGGTCATGTTAGCAACATTGTGAAGTCATCCAATTCATGTTAGTTAGATTCGCCATTCGCACGGTTCCCTAGGCCAGATCACTGGTTGACGGCATCTTTGTATCTCTTCTCTGAAAGAAGTTGTGAGCGATCGCGCGCGCACAGTAGTCGCAAGGCCAGCGTGTGGGTGGGTGGGTGGTTCCCGTCACTCTGGCTATCTCTCTCTACCAGCGGGCTCGGGCAGGGTGCGCAGAGAAAGCGCGAGAGAGCGCGCTGTTGGCAGAGAGCGCAGACATGCTCTTACGCCACGGCGACCGAAAATTCAGAAAAGTGTGGATAAAATCGTTTCTATACAATACCAAGAAAAATATAGTTGTATATATACGTAACAATGTGTGTCACATGTCACATCATAGTTGTGCGTACTAATGACAGAACCTTGCAATCTGTGAGAAAAGAAATTTCTATGAAATTCAACAAAAGCACATGTATTATCTGTTAAAAAAAGTACTTGCGTAAAGGGAATTAGTTTGTCTTGACCCGATTCAACAAAATCGCATGCATCATAAAACGTTTACAAATACTAACACAAACCTGCACATAACGGCATAACGGACTGTGGACTCTTACAGAACAGATGAATTATAAGAATACAAATGAATAACGGCAATATTAGAGGGAGAGAGAGAGAGAGAAGGAGAGGGAGGTGCAGGTTTGTGTTAGTATTTGTAAACGTTTTATGCATGCGATTTTGTTGAATTGGGTCAAGACAAACTAAATCCCTTTACGCAAGTACTTTTTTAACAGATAATGGTCTATGCTTGTATACTGTGCCGAGTGATTTCGTTTTGCGCGTATCGTAATCACGTTTGCGATTCCGAATAAAGATTAGCATTCGAAGTCGATAGTCTCTCACCTGTGTTGAGCAGCACAATGGCCTTGAGGAGTGCGTAGGCGGTGGGTTCGACGCGCGCCCGACGCACCGCCTCCACCAACTGCTCCGCCGCTGCAAAGAGGTACCTTACCATCAAATCAAAAGTTTTATCAGGGATCTTTATATCTGGTCTCGTTCGTGTGGGTAATCATTGTTGAAACACTGTATATATAGTTTATTCATCACTCATTCAGATTTTGATATCAACACATAAGCAATCGGCTTTCTGATAGGTGGTAGATTTGAAAGTATCGTGCTACCCACCGCGCGTGTCTCCCCTGGGCAGTGTGACATTCATTCACAGACAGTGAATCCACGCAAATCGAATAAGAACAGTTTCAAACTTCTATACACTACCCACCGCGCGTGTCTCCCCTCGGCAGAGTGTCCCCGCCTGGCAGGATGGGCAGGGTGGACCCGGAGAGGGCGGCCCGCCGCGCGGCTGAGAGGACAACCAGGGAGGGAACGGCCGAGGAGAGAAGGGAGATCTGAAATGAGAGAGATGAACTCCTTTCACAATGATGTATGAACTTTTAGTGCAGTAGAGCAATGCGCAATGGAAAGACTCGCTGAATACTGAAAAAAATCATGAATCGCTACTTATCTACGCTTGCATCTGCTGTGTGAGTACTTTATTACAAATTCTTATTTACTTATTTGATAACAAGCGATTAGCATAAGCAGATTCCATTACAGCGTTCACTACGCGATCTATTTGAAAAACGGATGAAACGTACTCACACGAACCCGTGAAATGCGTGGAATCTAACATAACGACAGCCGTAATGTGATCAGTGATCACCTTATCAGTGAGGTCCAACCGGGTGACGGCGCGGAATGCCTTTGCGTACTCGACGGCAGTCGCGCACTCTGCGTCCAGCCAGTCACACTGGGGAGAGGGAGAGGGGGAGGAGGAGGTGGTCGGCTGGAAAAGGGGACCATCAACCATTTGTGTTTCACAATGGACACGTTTTGAATGTGAAGTATGTCGGTTTTGTACACACCAGTAATAGATTTTTTCTGTGACCTGCGTGCATAAAACACGTTACGCGGTTATACCTGTGACGTGAGAGTTCACATGGAGTGTTGTTTAGGTCACAGAAGCCGATGATGACCAAAATGATATCATAGATACCCTAGGATGTCACTAGTCGAAAACCGTTTTCAAATCCACATGACCGGCCATACGTTTCGAGATATTTACGTTTCAAATTTTGGAGCTAAACCGTGTGGATTGCTTTTGCGGCCTGTCACTCTGTTCGCGCGAGCTGTGAAACAGAGGCGGTGGCCTAGTGGTCGTCTGTCAAGCGGCAGGTCGTAAGTTCGCACCCTGTCGACGCACTTCCTTTTGCCGATTCTCTCCACACTTCTACTTCTCGGTGACAATTGGGCAGTTGCTAGAAAACTCCTCTCATCATTTTTTTTCTTCAAATAGAACGGTCATATGTATTGTTGAAGGCTAATAACAATATGTTTGCGATTTTTTAACTTCATTTTCAAAAATTTCGAAAAAAAAATACCGACGACGGATTCCACATGATCGCTTCACCACGCGTGATTCCAAAAAGTCCGGAGATAATCGGCAAAATGAATTGCGTCGACAGGGTGCGAACCTACGACATGCCGCTTGACAGACGACCGCTCTATCCACTAGGCCACCGCCGCTGTTTCACAGCTTGCGCGAACAGAGTGACAGGCCGCAAAAGCAATCCACACGGTTTGGCTCCAAAAAAAACGTATGGCCGGTCATGTGGATTTGAAAACGGTTTTCGTCTAGTGACCTCCTAGGGTATCTATGATATCATTTTGGTCATCATCGGCTTCTGTGACCTAAACAACACTCCATGTGAGCGGCGCGCGCACAGACCGCTCCGCGAGTGAATGGGCGCGTAGCGATTTCAGTGAAGAAATTATCGCGCTCTAGCGCTTGCTGGTAATTCGCAATGGAGCTGGTGCGTCGCGTGCTTGACGGAGCTGGTGCGCGCGCCACTGTCCACTGTGCAACTATCCGAACCGTGGTCAGAAAAATTTCATGATCACGTTTACTGTGAAAACATTGTTTACGGACGTCTCGAGAGACTCGCTGCAGACTGTCTCCAAAAATCAAACGAGCATGTTTTTGGGGTGAGCAGGAATTGCGGGCGTACATCTAAGTGCGAAGTATACAACAACCGGCATAAGGGGGTTGCACGTGCCGGGGACACCCCTTCTGAGTCACCAGTGCACTCTTCCGAATAAGACTACTTTAATGTTCATCTGTCGTAACGTACTCTGAAGACAAAAGGGAACTAACGTGCAGGAACAAAAATGCAACAATACAAACACCGAAATACAGTGATCTAACCGTCCGCCTCTCTTGTTTTGCGCGCTTTTACCACAAGTCGACTACGAATTATGCTGCGTCCATCACTAACATTTCCCATTGTTTTCGATTGTGTTCCGTCTGGAAAAAAGTTCGGCATCTTCTGTTTATGTTGTCGTGCACTGCATTTCACTATTGCGAGAGTATATTGTAGATCTCTACAATGTGCCCCCACTCACCTCACAGACCGCGTCGAACGCACTGGGCTTGGTGAGTCTGTCGAGGAGGCAGACGGAGGAGGAGGGGAAGTGAGAGGCGGAGACCTGGGGGGACAGTGTATCGTGAAAAAGGTAAGTGTAGCCCCTCCCCGATTCAAGAGAATACTCTGCGGAGAAGTCGAAGGAAGACTATTGCACTGCACCATTTTCCAACGACACCTCTCGCCTATTTTCGCAATAATGCGCCCGTGGGTGGCTAAGTGTCTCATTGAAAATCAAAACCATATGTTATTGAATTTTGTCTACAGTACAGTGGCATCCGGACGCTTGGCCACACTTGTCTTGTATGGTGAACAAGTACCTTGGCGTAGTTCTGCTCCAGCGACTGCAGCCGTGCGATCAACTGAAAATGAAATGGATTAACTATAATATTATAAACTAATTATATCGAAATGTTATAACGTTATAAACTGAACAACAGTACGTTACAACCACAACTCATAAGGTAGGTCATTGAGTTGTGTGTTTTTTCAAATACTCAAGCTAGATACTATAAAACACAACAGAGAACGAATACTAAAGTAGTAAAGAGCGACTTACATATCAAGATAGAGGGGAACAAATAGAGAGAGAGGGAGAGAGAAAGAGAGAGAGAGAGAGAGAGAGAGAGAGAGAAAGAGAGAGAGAGAGAGAGAGAGAGAGAGAGAGAGAGAGAGAGACTCACGTCACTCGAATTCTCCTGCACATATCCGAGTTCCGTCATTCCGAGAATAGTGTCGATGTTGTAGACCGATTTCTTCTGCATTGGTATGCGTGAATGCACGATCACACGAACCCTCCCTCCTCTCATCTCTATCTGAGCTCTCTCTCTCTCTCTCTCTCTCTCTCTCTCTCTTTCTCTCTCGTTGTCTCGCCGCCGCAAGGTGATGTGTGAACTATCATATTGCATGCCAATCTCCTTTCCCTGTTCTATTTCACAACGCGTGATGTGTGAACATTTGATATTTGGACACTGCCTCTTAAAGTGGACAAAAATCCCAAAGGATTGACTGAATCTTACACAAGTTATGATTCGCAGGCAGATTGCTACGGTAGCAAGGCTTCAGCAAAACACCTGTCGTAGAGTGGATTCGAACCCGCGACATGAACCAGCCGAACAGATTGCTAGGCGAATCTCTTACCGGTTGCGCCATAGATGCGATGTGTGCAAATTGCTAGTATTGAGACATCTAGTTGATTTGCGATCAATTGAAGACGGACTGTGCGAAGGAAAACCATTCATTTTCAGCTGAAACGTATGCTTTCGAAAACAATCAAATCGTCTTTCATGCTTGTGTCTCATTATTGTCTACTTTTCTTCACAAAAACCACAAGCGCGCAGTAGATCATCGCTCAATGAAAGGATCATGCCACTTCCTCAATGGCGCAGTCGGTTAGCTGTTTACCTAGCAATCTGCGGAATGCGCTCTGTCGCAGGTTCGAGTCCTGCTACCGCTCGTGTTTTACTTTCTTTCAAATTTGGCAGTGCTCTTAGTTACCGTACCACCCGTTCGTGGTCTGTTCCCCCATGGGTGGGTCTTTTCAATGTTTTGCCAACTTTAGTGAGTACAGAAGCCGCATGTACACAAACATTTTAATGGTTTTTTTTAAAACGGCTCGGATAAGGATGATTATGATTATTATGAATATCACTTAGCACGCGTTTCGCTTGGATTCCGCTGTAGCATTCGCACGTTTGCGTGAAACGAGTTTGCGTTTACTGTTCACTTTCTCTCTGCTATCTGGACTTCGCAGTTCACTGACCACAATGTTGAGTCATTGCATCTTCGCAAAATTCATGACACAACCAACAAACCTTGTCAATCATCGAAACGCGAGCGCACACGGAAATCGAAGGAATCGAGGCAGTGGAGGCAACTGACGCGGCCCGAACTGGGCCGGGTGCCGACAGCTCGGGCGCCGCGCCGGCCCCTGACATGCCCCCCGCGGACGATGGAGGGGAGAGCGACGTGCCGCGAGAGTGTTGGATTGCCTAAATATTGTGACTATCGTAATCTAATTGTATATTGTACAGTATACCTTACTGTTCATTCCGACGGCGATACACTTGCTGAAGCGGCAGGCGCGGCAGGAGCAGCGCACGCCTGAATATCAGGGTCACATCAAACAACCATGAAATACGTTAATCACGAAATCATCGATTACAGTCATTCTCTTGATTGAAACGGTGAAAAAAATCAAATTATGAGTGACGGGACAACAAGATTGAATGAGAAGAGAGACATTTAGACGTAGTAATAGTTACATTTTTATGGCCCCATCCGTGTTTTGTGGCTGTTTGTAATCGGTGCAAAGTTCAGATCTCCGTAGTAAACATATTCTCTGATTGAGCGACCATTACAGAATTACAGTTCGAGTGCGGAAGACTACGTGAACTGTGTGTGTGTCACCTGTCACTCGTGTTTTCTAGTTGATCGGTTGTGAATGTGCACTATTTTTATCACCGCATGCACTCACTAGTCACTGCATAGAAAACAGAAACGTGCATATTGAAAAGTAAAGAAGTTAGAAAAGAACGACGTCAGTTAGAAAGATGTCTTCTCACTAGAATGAGGAAATTTCATGTTCACATGTTCACCAATACGAAAATTGTGGCTTGTATATATATATATATATATGTACATACTTTACAATCTCATTCTTGGTAAAACCATGATATCCATGGTAAATCATAAAATGGCATCCTGAATTCTATTCCGGGAGTGTTTCTATGGTCAATGTACACACCTTCTTTTTTTTCCTAGCCGCATTCCAGCTTTATCTCTACTAGAGATGTGATCAGTGACTACATGATCTCTTGCTGATTGCGTCTACCTCTACAGTAGCCGTTCGCCAGACCGAAGGAACCTTGGTAAACATATAGTAAACATGTAATTTTTTACTATCATTGCAAAGAACGGTTTTAAAATTTTTTTTGATTTCATCGCCCCGAACGTTATTGGTCGACCAATGAACACAAGTAATACTGGTTTGCCCCGAACACTACAAGTAGCGAGTAGCCGCCTTAATTGGTGATGATCATTGGTCAGATAACGTTTTTTTCTGCCTGTCTATAACAATGACCGCAGTACTTGACATTATGGTTGAAAGGGGAGCGGTGAGAAGTTGTTATTGGTGGTGGGGATGTTTTCTTTCAAGTCTTTCACGAAACACACGCGTTAGTTATACATCTCGATCACTTCTTGTAAAATGAAAGGACAGAAATAAGACGGATGTTATACAATTCTGATGGATCTCTGGCAAATTGACTTTTTCAATGATGTCACGATGACTCACTCTTTTCCAGCTGACAGCGTCCTCCCTTGCTGCACTCGAAGCGACGCCCGGTGACTATGGTGCGGCGGAAGAAGGTCTTGCTGGAAGAAAACAAGTAAACAAGTAAACAAACAAGTAAACAACGTGTAAACAAGTAAACAAACCATCCGTTGCAGCTGGGCACATCGTAGTGGTATCCCGTCGATTGGTCCCCGCACACCGCGCACTCTTCCGAGAAGGTCGGAGGTCGCGGACCCGTGGGTACTGTAACCAAACTGGAGTACTGTAACCGAACTGAGGTACTGTAGTTTCAATTTTTGCGTGTGATGTCATGTTCTTTTAGTAATAAGGAGTTTTGAAATAAGAAAACAATAATTGACCTCTTCTAATATAGACAAGATGGATAGCTCGAAAACAAAGAGCTCACAAATCTCATACCTGCGATAATAGGGGTGGGTTGCAGTAGCTGTATCATCAGGAGAGTGATGTCTGGGAACGAGAACTGCAAAACATATCACATATGCAAGATACTGGTGCAATTCAGGAAATTGATAGTATACAAGTCGCAACTTTTGATATTTGATATCGAAAGCGAGAGAAAAAATAGAAGAGACCAAGAGTTGAGAGAGAGAGAGAGAAATTGAAAGTGGAGAGCGGAAGAATCGTGATCGTATTAGCGCATCATCCAGTACATGCGATGTCCAAATCAAACACCAAAAATGTGAGAGATCTCGGCGAAAAAAACGTGATGAAAGACATGAGATCGTATTGAAACATCATAGAGGAAACGAAAAGCAACGATCACGAGAAGAGCGAGAAATCGAACAGATATGACTCATCGAAGCGATCAGTGATCACGTCCCATAATCGAGCACACTCCACACCACTGCACAATGCCGGTACGCACTATCAAACACCATGATATGGGAAGGGAGGGGAGAGATAGGAGAGGACACAGAGAGAGAGAGAGAGAGAGAGAGAGGGGGGGGGAGAGGTTGCTGCATCGCGCTGCCATGTGATGACGTGTTCTGACCAGCGAAGAGCAACACTTATCGGGAAACCGTGATGGAATAGTGAGAGAGAAGCGTTCTCTCTCTCTCTCCTCCCTCTCTCTCCCTCTCACTCTGTCTGTCTTTATGCACCCGCCTATCTCTCTGTCTCACTGTGAGACCGATCTTTGGTGTAGGGAACTGTATGCAGTGTGGTGCATTGTGCGTAGTAGGCAGACAAATAACATCTAATGAACACGCGAATATCAATATAGCATTAGTGAATATGGGAGCGCTGGAGCGTTCGCAGTGCAGCAATGGCCATTTGCGCCCGCCCGATAGTCGATCATACACCGGACACCACACATCTAGATATCTATAAGCCGCTGTGGAAAAAGAGCTAGCAAGCGAGAGAGCAAAAGAAAATGCGGGGCGGCACGAATTGGAGACAACGGTGTTGGCGTATGGCTTGACTCAAACTTCAGACATCCAATCCAACGGATGAGAACAGACATCAGACTTCATTTAGAGTTGCTCAGGGGATGGTGAGACAGAGGAGTGATACGGGTGTAGATGTGTGCAGCCTCCGCTTCAAATAGCATTTAGATAATAAGCAAATATAAGCTTGTGTAAAGTGCGATGCTGGCAAACGAAAAACGCTCGGTATTGAAGCAACTGGCATATAATCTCTCTCTCTCTCTCTCTCTCTCTCTCTATCTCTCTCTCTCCGAAAGCACACAGAATGTTCCTCTTCGCTGTTCGGATGCGGTCAAGGCCTCAAAGTCCAAAGGACCAAAGCAGTCTGTGAACAGTAATCTTTTACTGAAAGCAGCTTGTTGAGAGCAAACATGGTCTTCTAGAAATGGACGTCTTATAGTGTTCGCATGCACCGGTACACATGTACTTGTAAGGAGTGTGAGAGAGATAAATATCAGGTGAGCAAGCGACAGAGATGGAGAGAGAGAAAGAGATAGCGCGTGTGTGATCATTGATGTCGTCTCGGCAGCAGATGGCTAGCAGACCGAACATTCTTTCTCTCTCTCACACATTCCCCCCTCCCCTCTCTCTCTCTCTCTCTCTCTCTCTCTCTCTCTCACCGTCTCATATTCTACTGCAGTAAAGCAAACACGTTTCGAGTGTCTCGCGTGGCACAATAATATTTACACAGAAACACAGAGTAAAGAGATGACAAGGTCTTGTACACAGTCTGGTCTCAGCAACAGCAATTAAGAGAGTGATGTGTGGAGTGGAGTGGAAACGTTTGCAAAATCATGATTCACGAAACATGAGCGCGTAAATAATGACTCACACTCACGATCAGTTTAGTATCCATCAGGAAAATATATATTGTCAGGGTGGTTCATTCGTACACAATTTTTCAACACATAATCTAATCATCGATAAAATCTCTGAATCAAGCTTACATGTAATGATAAGGGGAGTGATAACAATGAGATGTATGAGACCACATATTTGGCCGTGAGTCATTGTCTGAAAAATCTGTTGCAAACACACGTGCGCTTCCATGGCCCCGTCCAGTCGTGCCAGCTTGGCTTAGGGGCAGAGCGTCGCTCTCGTAAAGCGAAGGTCGCAGGTTCGATTCCTGCAGTTGGCAATTCTTTTGCAGATTTCACAGATTGATAATTTTGCATAACGTTCTACTTTCGAACAACTTGTTTTGAATTTAACAGATGTTGTACATACGTTTTTGTTCACAATGCACGAGTTGAAAGATCGAAACATCAGAAAGAGGCTATATTAGAATAGTGCGGAGAGGAAACGAGTACACCACATCGGAAGTTCATTTTACTCTTACTTCCGCGCAATAACAAACAACTCTGCTGATTTCCCTCAACTCGCGCTTTGCATGTTCATTTCCCTCGCTAGCTCCCCGGTAGAAAAGGGGCGTGGTCGGCGGGGGCGGGACATTCCACTTCTCTCTGCGATGCACGAGCTGCAGCTGCACAGTCTGCACGACCCGCATACGTTCGTCGCTCTCCCTTCCTCCCTCGATGCCCACCTCCCTCGCTCTCTCTCTCTCCCTTTCTCTCTATTTATCTCTATCTCTCTCCGCTTCCCTCTTTTTCTCTCTATCCCTCTTTTTTGTCACCATGTTCATGTTTTTCTCCAGGATGCACTTTGACCACGAGCGCGGCGACTCTGGCGACGACCTCGCCAGGTATCGATCGATCAATCGATTATCGATTGACTATCGGTTGCTTCCAGATACCTAGACGAGTTGGTGCGCGAGATGCGCCAGCTCAACACCCTCCAGATTTCCGAGCCCATCCAGCTGAGGTATCGATTGATTATCGAACGATTATCGATTTATCGATTCAGGCACGCGCCCCTTCTTCTAACCGCCGAGATCGACCGGGTGTGGAAGATGGTGTACTCGAATCAGCGCGGCGGCGAGCGTCACCCAAGCTCCGCCCACCACTCCCCTAGCCACGCCCACGATGAGCCCGCCTCCTCGGATCCGCTCGACGACAGCAACAACCTGACGCTGCAGGAGAAGATACCTATCCCCTACTATCCCAAGTACGGAATACTGTAGCTACCGTAATCTACTGTTCCCTGCCGTAGGTGCAACTTCATTGGCCGCATTCTCGGTCCCCGTGGAATCTCGGTGAAGCAACTGGAGGCCGACACTGGCTGCCACATTCTGGTGCGCGGCGAGGGATCCGTCAAGGTATACGGTAGACTACCGTAGCCCCCGTACCTACCGTATGTCATCCTAGGACACTCGTCGGGAGCAGCGTCTGCGCTCGCAGCCCGGCTGGGAGCACCTCTCTGAGCCTCTTCATGTGCTCGTCTCTGCCACCGACTCCATTCGCTCCAGGTATACTGTAGACTACCGTGCCCCGATTCTACCGTATACCTAGATGCGAGGCGAAGCTGGCGGCGGGTGTCAACTCGGTCAAGGCTCTGCTCACTCCCACCAACGACGAGCACAAGAGGAAGCAGCTCGTTCAGCTCGCCATCATCAACGGAACCTACAGGTACGGTAGACTACCGTAACTCCAGTACCTACCGTAACCCAGTACCTACAGTACCCCGGTTGCAGGCCGGACACTCGCGGCGGCGACATGCGTCCTTTCGAGGAGGTGATGCAGATGTGAGGCGTCTGCGGCCGAACCGGAAACGATATTGTAACTCACTTAGAACCCCGAGTCTTGGATATGTGTGGCAGATTGTGTTGTGATTGTGTGTGTATGTGACTCCCCCTTCCATGTTTCGCTTAAAACGAGATAAACGATCGTTCTTTTCACGTGGTCTTGTTTAATGCTCCTCTGAACATAGTGGTGGCCATGAAAAGACACGTCAGCCTTACTGACCGCCCATTGGCCGAAACGCGTCATTTACATGTCGCCTGCGCTGACTCCGTCTTCCTCTGATCTACCCCACCGCGAGCAATTCATTGCGAGCATAGAATAGAACTATACAACATCTTACGTGCGCAAGATATCTAACGTGCGGTATCTTACGTGCGCAAGATACAGTAGTCTCTATTTGGAGGCAGCGTACAAACGAAAACAATGGAGAGGTTAACAATCATTCGGTTGAGACGACCGATCTTCTTTTTTCTGTTGTTCCTGCGTTGCCATGGAAAAGTGTTGGCTGTGCGAATGTGATTATAATATTATTCAGGGAGATAGTTCGCCGGATCACGGTAGAAAATTGATCTACCCTCTTGTCGCATTCGATCTACCTTCTAGTCGTGAGGAGAACCAAGCGCGCGCATTCAAACGCTAATATCGATCAAAGAAGCCGGCACGCGAATCAAAGAGGCCGCGACACACTCGGGTCTTTCTCGCACCGTCTGACCTCTATCGCTCACAACTGAGTTTCGCCAATTGACCCCGGCTGTCAATAGCAGAAACTATCCTCCAGGCGGCGACTATATTTCAATTTTACTTTGTTTCATCTACTAGTCATTTGTTCTCTCTAATTAATGAATGTACTACTTTCATTCGCAATCAGGTCACCGAATATCGATCGCTGCGTGGGCGTGTATGTGGGTTGAATTAGTACTCTTTCCCGCCATACGCCGCCGGCAATACTCGGTCAAGAGTGGCATTTATCGAAGAAACCGCGCCAAAAATATGCAATAACCTGTTCATTGTACTCATTTCTACCTACACAGTAGGGTCGCTAAAGTTTACTTCCTGCTTGTGTAATTAGTATCTCTAGAATGACGTTGCTATCGCAAGCGCGCTACATTCGCCACGGCAGCCGCGCCAATTCTAATAAGAAGTTCGCTCTCCTCGGCCGCACTGGACTACTCGAAAACAGGGTGAGTCCCCCGGCGATTGACGAACCAACTCGCTCAGACGGTGGCCATCGACGCGGAAGTACAGGCGGAGCAGGAGGAGGTGTGGCGACTCCAGCAAGACATCATCAACCAGCACAGTCAGGTGAGCAGCCCCATATCACTTCGCTCACCCCCTTCCAGTCCCACAACTCGTCCCCTCCGGTCTTCCCCAAGAGCTGGAGTATCTCCCCGCCCGAGGACGCCAAGGGGGGAAAGAAGAAGAAGAAGGGGAAGAAGGCGGCCAAGCCTCTCGAGCCCATCTACGGAGGAGTGCAGAAGAAGAAGCGCTCTCCCCTACACAACTCCACCAACAAGGCCAAGTGACTGCTTCTCGCTTGATCTCAATCCCATCTCTCTCACTTCGCTTCCGGGTCATACCATCTTACAATGTTCGTTTTGTGTTTTAGTTATGCGTGTCATACCCGATAAATTATTGTGCTCAACGGTTTGAAATATGTGTACCATGTGGTAACAATGTATTTCCGCCGCCTTAGGTGTTCCAAAGATGAATTATTGTTCTTTACGATCAGTTTTATTCAATACTCTTCCAAACGTATAGTACACAACTTAACAACACGTAGACACACGGATATGAGTTGGCGTGAGATACAATAATCTCGATACCGGGTGGGCAGGCGGGTAAATAAAACAAACACAATACGCGACACGGAAAACAACACAACAAACAGTGATTGCACGAGTGAGGTAGTGGTAGTGGATAAAATGCTGGCAACAAAGGAGAGACTGCTTCACTCCCCTTATCCCTAAGCCTTCGACTTGGAGCGGCTCCTGTTCTCTCTCTTCTGGCTCGCCCTCGGCGGCGGACGCAGCAGGGGCAGAGTAATCTCTTCGCCTGAAAAAAGACACACACACATCGAATTAGCCGATCAAAATCTAAACCGTTAAAGAAATGCAAACAGCGCATAGTTGCTCTCGGATGCTATACCAATCCTTGTACACCGTCCCGCATACACACACATGGTCTGCACGTGCCCCACCCACCCTTGGCGATGTCTCTGGCCGCGTAGACGCCGACCCTGTGCATGTGCTGTCCGTGGTGGGCGGCCGAGTGCACGCGCGCCAGACGGCCAGACGGGCAGAAGCTGCAAAGGGGAAGGTCAATTACACTTATGATGGCATTTCTGAAAACCTTAGGGTGTCTCTGAGAGGGGGCGCTGCAGTCTAGCGTTGCGGAGCGTGGAACTGATCTGTTCGACTCACGGTCACGGTCGACCAACCTATTTGCATACATCCCCACATTCAGTGCTCGACTGTTTTTGTTTATGAATAAACATTTATAACAAAAATGACTCGTAGCTGGCAACGGCCTTTCATTTCATCTCTAAACTCTCATAAGAACACCACTACCAATACCTAAACTACCAATGCAGAAAAATAAACTCTCACCCCTTGGGCACGGGCGCATTGCTGGGACGCAGAGGGGCAGCGACGTATCGGATGAAGCGAGACTCGTTCCTCAAACCATTCATAGCAACAGTTAAACATTTGAATACTCAAAGTCTCGAAAAATATCACAATAATAAAACGACTCACCCATACTTGGTGCAGTCTAGCACCAGCGGTCGGTAGCTCGAGTATCGATAGGCCATGGCGAGTCGGTGCGCCCTCTCGTCAGCAGACAACACGCGAGACGAGTCGTCGGAGTGACAGCGGTACTCAAACACATATATACATTTGAGAGAAAAAGTCTGACAGCTTCTTGAACAGATCGTGTCTGATAGTATGTCCATAGTATTTTGATCTACATGCCTTGCAGCTCGAATACGGTGTTCTAACATTTTGACTCTATGCGACCGTTTTGCACGTTATTCGCGCTAGCTGACTCTACTCACTCTGTTCTAGATGGATCCATCTCGCCCATGGTTCCAATGGTGTGTAAAGACACGCGAAATAGAAACGGAAAACGACACAAACATGTCTGCTCACCTCCCCCATCTTCTCGCAGATGAAGGCTCCCCTGGGGATGTCCTCGCCCGCTCTGAGTGTCCATCCGTGTACTGTGTCGCGGAAGATCATCAAAGTCACCGTGCGACCGCGCTGAAGACTCGACAGATCACATCAACTTCATTCTGTGACAATTAACAACAATAAAACACAAACAATTGAGAAAATGGGTAACCTGGAAAATATACCTCTAAAAGTACACCACATGTGGTGTACTTTCCAGCTTGCATAGTTTTGATGTTTTGATTTAATTGAAAGTGGGTTATTTGTGTATAACATCGTATTGCAGATAATTATTGGATTTTTATGAAGCTTAAACTACGTTCTGGTCCGGAGACAAGCACCATCTGGAGTGAAGAAGACGTTACTGATATTCGCAGACATCCGGATACCACAGGAGAGCAAGTGCAAGCTACTGTGAGCGCATTCGCGCAGGAGCTATATATCCAGACACGGTCCCCCCGAGACAGTCACTATTAATTTATAGACCATGCTATCGCATCGAACCAGGACACGCTACATGTCCTACAATATTCGAACGGCACGAAGCCTATCGGACAGGTTCCTACTACCAAGGAAGCTGAAGAGGCACAGAGTGGACGTGGCTGCAGGAGACGCGCATCACCCAGAAGTACTGCGACACACCCGAGTTCAAGTTCTACCGTGAACGGAGTGAGCGTGGTAGTCTCCACGACTGCCGACGTCATCATCAACACCATCAAGGACATCTCGACACGCTTCATCTGCGTGGTGGCGAGAACACGACATTGCTTTCAAGGATTTGTTATTGAAACATTAAATAGATATGTACTATACTAAATAGAACATCAAAACTATGCTTTCGAACCGTAATGTATCCGCACAGGGCCGAAAAAGAAATAAGGGGTCCGAACAGAAATTCAAATCGGACCCAATCGCGAAAATAAACGACAATCCAAAAGTACATTAGAAGTGGTGTACTTTCCAGACTACCATGAACGAGCTGGAATATTTCAACCGATTTTTTTTCTAAAAGTACACCAGTACACCACATGTGTTCTGGTGTACTTTACAGGTTGCCGAGAAAATGAGATTTAAACTTCCACGCAAATTATCCAAACCATTTTGTCTATATGAATAGAACTACCCGAAACGTGATATCCACAACATGATATCCATACCTGGAGCACCCTTCTGTGACACTTGTTGGGATCGCATCCGCACTGCGACGAACACTCGTATACATCGAGAGGCAGGAACAGCGGCAGCTCCTGCAAGGGAAATCACGTGAACGTGAACCATCTATCGATGATTTTGGTTAGTATTAGTACAAGATTAAGACTTTGTTAGTGCTTTGGTAGTATTTGGTCACCACAGGGTCAGCGATTGGTTAGTACTTGAATAGTACTAGGTCTCATTTCTATCGTGTCCAGTTCCTCTCGCACCTCCTCCATCTTGACGTGGTCGGTGCGCGGTTTGACGGCGAACAGCCGCCCGCGCTCGTCGTAGCACCCACTGCTTACCTGCAACCAATCATTTAAACATGCATTTAAAAAAACACTCGTGAAAGAAGAAAATGCACAAACATGACAAGGCAGTACGTTAATTCAATCAATATTCAACAACACATCAGTGTTCAGCGATCGAGTAAAATCCGACAATATGCAAAAGCAACTGACATAGTCGCAGCAGCACTCCGACTCTCTGGCGCCCGCCTTGCAAGCGCCGCCCTCGCACTCGCATCTGTAGCAGAAGGTTACGGTGCATAGTACATTCAAAATAGGAGAAGCGAGTACTCACATGTTCATTCCGACCGCCTCGTTCTTCTCCGTCATCTCCCGCGCCGCGTCCGTCATACGATTCTTCACTATGTACTGAAAAGGAGACATATTCATGATCCGATTTGTTTTTCGTCCTAATTACGATAGGAAGATACTCTGGTTCACTTAGCTTAGGAACAACGTAACGCTACTTTACTCTAAAACTTGACCTTAGAAACTTCTTAACTCACCTTGAACTGAGGTGGTTTCTCATCGTCGAACCAGTTCTCGACGAATAGCTCGGCCTTGAGTCCGTCCACCAACCCGGCAGCTTCGCGAGCCTCCCGCATACCACGCTCCCACGCAAGCCATCTCACAAATGGATATTTATTCACAACTTGGTTACTCCGTGTCCTATTTTCTGCTCGAACCATACAGATAGGCACAGCCTGCGCTAGAGCGATAGCACTTTGATGGCAATTAGTAAATCATACAACATATCATCATACCACCCCGATTCAAGAGATTCACTCTGCGGAGGGGGTCGAAGGAGGACCATGGCACTACACCATAGCCCAACGATTTTCCAACGACGGTATCTGGCCTATTTTCGCAATAATGCGCCCGTGGGTGGCCTACCCTGCGGGTTACCTTCGCAGCAGACTGCTTCCAATTTATCACCTTGGTACGGTCAAGCGCCCGGGAGGGGGATCGAACCCCCGACCCACCGAGTATAGCGGACATCGCTAACCACTACACTACGCGGTGCTCATGGTATGTTGTATGTTGTATTATTTACTAATGACCCACTTTGATCTACTTCCCTTATAGCTTGAATGCGGTGCTCTAACTGTCTGACTCTCTTGTTTTGTGAGCGGTTGCCACGGACTGACTCCCCGTTTTCGTCAATTCAGAAAACCAAACAATAAACGCATCACTAAACGAATAACAAGAGAATATAATTAAAAAAAGAGCGTACTTCCAGGCGACGTGGTGATTGTCGGCCAGCGCGAACACGTAGTTCCAGTTGAACAGCACCGGCGGCTGGGAAAAGTGTACTTTATAAAACTATGTTAATTATAATAAGATGAAGTCTCACCTGAACCTTCCTTCCGGGAATGCTCTTGTGCGGCACCAGACTCCAGTCCTTGCGTCGCAGAATCTCATCTTGGATCGACTTGCGCAGAAGAAACTCCTCCACCTTGACGAAAACAGACGTGTAATTCAAACATCTGTAAATCACTAAGCAATAGCTCAGAGTGCAACACCAAACCGAGCAGTTACAATAATATACAGACATCGACTCGATTCGACTCACGAGAGGCCCATTGAGCAGCTTCTCCCACGTGGCCTGGCTGGGCGGGTAGTCCTTCCACAACACCAGGTGCAGGCCATCCGACATCTCCACCACCTGCTCCATCACGTAGTCAACTGCAATTATTGATATGATACTAACATTGCAAACTGTTTCTGCAAGCTTATTACAACAAACAACCCATTCAGCGGACCATAAAAGCTACATGACCAGTGAAAAATAACTAACCCTCATCGTCGTCCAATTTGCCAGCCTGGTTTTTGAGCAGAGCTGGCTTGTCTTCTCTCTTTTTCTTGGCCGACTTCTTTGAGTCGATGCTGGATATGCTGCTCTCCCTGCCCTTCCTCAGACGAGCCGGAGTCGCCATCTCGGCAACTGAACAATGAATGTATTATTACGTTATTACATTAAATTATTACATTGTGTAAAGTGATAATACAGCTAGGATAAAATAACGAAAAACAACAGCCTCTGACCGAGTTTTGAACGAATTTCCCGCGCGTAAGAACGTGACCCAATTATAATTACGATTCCTACGCTATGGTGATGAACCGCGGGATAATTTAAAACATTGTATTAAAATGAAAATTATAGCTTCTTTTGTTGAGTGATAGACATTTATCTCGGAACGAAATAATGTGAGCGAAATGCAAACAATAGAAAAATGAAATAATTGAGCAATATGGTGAAATAGTTGATATAGATACACCGGGAAAGCGAAAAATAAACGAATCAGTAGAGACACCGATAGAATATGAGTGAAATACCGCGCCGCATAGAGAGAATAATCTTCACCGGTTCCATAGGACATGACATGACAGGACAGGACAATGTGGACAAGGACGGTGAATGTTGACAGGACAGAAACATGTGTTGGTTATGACATATGATTAGTACTATTTAAGTTGAACATACCCAAGGCGGTTTTGAAAGCGGAAAGTGATGAGCACCCCACTACCGTATCGGGGAGCTCATTCCAAACCCGCACCACTCTTACCGCGAAACTACCGTATACCCGCGAGTTGGAGACGGTCAACTTCCTCAGCTGACGCCGATTCGGTCGCCTCCCGTTCTGGCGAGACGGTGGAAGCAGCTGGAGAATGCTACTCAACTCATCAGACTCCATGCCTGCCCAGGATCGCGAGTCTCTCTTCGTATGCCATATCAAATGCGGGGTAACCTAGCTTGAGGAGAGAGAATTTACTGAACCTGTGTAGCACCTCCTCGATCTGTGCGATGTCACCCTTCTGTGAAGGGGACCACACGACCGAGGCATACTCTAGAATAGGAAGACAATAAAAGTTAAACAAGGTGCAATAAGTGGATAGCGAGGGAAATGAACACGCGGCCGTGATTAGATATGAGATGCGATTTGCCTTCTTGTTACCAAACAATTTTCGTAAGCTGCCTGAAAACGTTTGTTGGCATATAACAACCTCTTTTTTATTTCTAGAGATATTATTCCTTTGTTAAGTAAGTTTCTTTCTAATGCATACTGCTCTTTTCACTGCCTTCTCCGGTGTCGACTCCTCAATCTGTGTCGTCATGCGAGTTCACCTGTTGTAGTGCGTAAGGGCCTCGGCAGACTTATCGCAATCGCCGAATCGCCAGCGAATCGCTGTAGTGAAGCATACATATCGATTTTTCCGAAATCGCCAGCGATTCTAAAATCGCTTCCAAATCGCCATTGAGGTGGCATACTAATCGCCGGCGAATCGCCAAGAAATCGCCATACCCGGCGATTTGGCGATTTTGGAATCGCTAAGTTGAAATTAGCGATTCCAAAATCGCCACGACTATTACGGTCGTGTTTTGACAGATTACAAAGTTATTTTCATAAGTTTCTTACATATACTCACTCTTATCAGATATCTGAACATAATTCGCTATGAACACACCGTCTTGGTGATGAAATTCCAAATAATGTGTAAGACAATCTTGGGAACTACTGTGAACGTATCCTTGTTCCACAAAATGCACAGAAATATGAATCATACACTCAATTACAAGTTGATTTATCATTTTGTGTAGGCGATTCCAAAATCGCCGAGGCTGGCGATTTGGACATCGGCGATTTGGCGATTTCAGACAAACCAGCGCGCGCAAGTGCATTCCCTATCTTATTATTTATATTTCTCTGTTCAAATGAGTTAGTCTATGCATAGTTGTTATGAATTGAATTATAACAAACATTGTTAACTCTTGTACGTAGATATTACGTCGGCTGATACCAAATCGCCGAATCGCCGGCGAATCGCAGGCGAATCGCTGGCGAATCGCTAACATTCGAAAACGCCAAGCTTGGCGATTCGGCGATTGCGATAAGTCTGCCGAGGCCCTAAGACTCTTCCAATTCCGGCTCGGTCCACGGTCCACCAAACCTAGACCGTGTGGTGGCGGCAAGAGAAACATCTGGCCGCGCGGGATTCTCGGGGCGACTTCAATGATGCCAGGTTGCCAGGGATCTTTTGGAGCGAAGGATGCCTGTTGCTCCACACTCTCTCTTACACTCCTCCTTATAGATCCCGACAACGAATTATTCTCGCCCTCTGCAAGGGTAGATGTACTGGTTACGATAGTTACAGTACTCACCACCCTCCGAGTTGCACCGTCCGACCATTTCGCGAAGCTTCCGCGCACGCTCATCTCGCAGCTGAAGAGTGAACGTGAACAAGTTAACAGATATTCCAGTTTATGTGTGATCTTAGTCCTGAGTCCCATGTGAAGAAACAGTCACGAAAAGCTGCTTCGAAAGTTATGAGCGATCTCGCGCGCGCACTAGGCGACAGGCCAGCGTGTGGGTGTGTGGGTGGGTAGTTCCCGTCACTCTGGCTGCTAGCCCCCCCCCGAGCCGGCCGGGCGCAGAGAGAAAAACAAAAAAAAAACGAACAAACCTGCGCAGACCGGACTGTTGAAGTAACAGATGAAACATAAGAATACAAATAAATAATGTCAATATTATAGACCATATTGTATCGCTACCATAATTATGTATAAATAAATAAAGATATATGTAAACAAACAGCAACGGACCCTCCTTGATCTCCTCGTGCGTGAGGTTGTGGTCGCGACTGCTGCTAGGCGAGTGAGACATGAGGGGCGGGCAGAGATGGGCGGGGTCGGTGAATAAACAACAGGGGTTGAGGGAACGTGAAGAAATGACACCCGAAAGAGGGAGGAGTCTTCATAACGAGAAGGAACTGATCACTAGCAGACAACTGCCACGAGCCACATAACCCAAAATAAGGGGCAAGGGCACCAGATTGGAAGATGGTCTTGCAATAAAAACTCGAATCCGATTTATGTCCCGCTCTTTCGAGGGGATTCCAAAAAATAGAGAGAGAGAAATACTCATAATTGCTGGGTAAAAGAGATTTATTTTCAATCTCAATGGTTTGGGGGGAGGTGTTGATGTGGCGCGGGTGGGTGTGAAGGTCCGGCCGCTCCCGTCGGTGTACATGAACATGACCCGGTCTCCTCGTTTGAAACGCGGGAAAGTCGGCGGTTCGCTTTCCTCTGTTCTGTCTTCTCTCGCCTTCTCCTCTTGCGACGCCGACAAGAGATCACGCATGTCTACCAGACCGTAGAACTGACAATGCGTACATGAAATGATGAATTGAGAACAATTGCAATTTGTCAAATAGAACTCACATCAGCTTCGGCTATGAGCTCCTTTTTCTCCCTTTCTGTTTCCGGCGCCTCCACAGCCACACCACGAATATAGTTTATCGCCTCTATCCAGCCATCTGTTCTTATGGAAAACCGCCATCGATCATTATTGTCACTGAACAATACAATTGAATGAAGGGGCGCGCATTGTTCAATACGCCGACGATACGGTGTATGTCTCTCGGTATCTTACCGATAGAGACAAGGAGAATGCACAAGAAGATGTGGAGAAACTGAGTGGGCTCTTCTCAGAGATGGGAATGAAGCTGAATGCGGGAAAGTGCAAGGTGATTCGAATGGGAGTGTATGAGAAGGAACCAGATTTCGAGGTAAATCTGCACATTGGTGGAACAGAGCTCGAGTGTACTAGCAAGTACAAATATCTCGGAGTGGCAATTGATCCTCTGATGAACTTCAGTGGTCACGTGGCTGAGAGAGTGACGAAGGCTCGCCAAGCCATTGGTGCTTTGGTGCGAACTATGAGGAAGTGGGCTCCTCGAAGCGCCCTCGAGAAAGTGTACAAGGCGTGTATTGAGCCAGGACTGCTATATGCAGCAGAAGGATGGTTTCCTGCAAACGAGACGGACAGGGCAAGACTCGAAAGAGTGAATGTGCATGCAGCGAGGCTGGTGCAGAATGATTTCACGTCATCGGATGACCGAGTGCTAGAAAAGGCCATGTGGAATACGGTAAAGAAGACCGTGAGCGAGAGAAGGAGGGTGCTCATGTGGAATTATGTGCACGGAGTGAGAGCCCCTCCAGATGGGATGCTGGTCCTGGTGTCGGACAGCGGAGTGAGAAGGACAGCACGCGGTGGCCACTCACTGAGAGTGATGGAGCCTGTGGTGACAAGTGCGAGATTGCACGACTACCCGGTGAACGAGTTGAGAAGGCTATGGAACGACCTACCGGAGAAGGCTGTATTGGAGGAGACCAAACAGTCGTTCAAGCGTGCTGTCAAGAATCTGTGAATCTCACATTAAGCTCACATCAGGCTCACATCAAACCCACATCAAGCCCACATCGAATTCTCCAATCTCACAATTAAGCTCACATCCAGCCCACATCAAGTTCACATCAATCCCGAATCAAACCCACATCAAACCCACATCAAGCTCACATCAAGCTCACATCAAGTCCACATGGAACTTTTCAATCTCACATTAAGCTCACATCAAGCTCACATCAAGTCCACACTTGAATACCAAGCTCACATCAAGACCACATCAAGCCCACATCAAGCTCACATAAAGCCCACATCAAGTCCACATCGATTTTTTTAATTGCACATAAGCTCACATCAGGCCCACATCAAGCCTACATCAAGCCCACATCAATCCCACTTCAATCCCACTTTAATCCCACATCAAACTCACATCAAGCCCACATCAAGCTGACATCAAATCCACATCGAGCCCACATCGAATTCTTCAATCTCACAATTAAGCTCACATAAAGCCGACATCAAGTCCACATCGATTTCTTTAATCTCACGTTTAGCTCACATCAGGCCCACATCAAGCCCACATCAAGCTCACATCAAGCCCACATCAATTCCACATTGAACTATACAGTCTCATATTAAGCCCACTTCAAGCCCACATCAAGCCCACATCAAGCCCACATCAAGCCCACATCAAGCTTACATCAAGCCCACATCAATCATACTTCAATCCCACATCAAACTCACATCGAGCCCACATCGAGCTCACATAAAGCCCACATCAAGTCCACATTGATTTCTTTAATCTCACATTAAGCTCACATCAGGCCCACATCAAACCCACATCAAGCCCACATCAAGCTCACATCAAGCCCACATCAAGCTCACATCAAGCCCACATCAAGTCCACATCAAGCTCACATCAAGCCCACATCAAGTCCACATCGAACTCTTTTTTCTCACAATGAGCTCTCATCATGCCCACATTAAACCCACATCAAGCCCACATCAAGCCCACATCAAGCTCACATCAAGCCCACATCAAGTTCACATCAAGCCCACATCAAGTCCACATCGATTTCTTTAATCTCACATTAAGCTCACATCAGGCCCCCATCAAGCCCACATCAAGCTCACATCAAGCGCACATCAAGTCCACATTCAACTCTACAATCTCACATTAAGCCCACATCAAGCCCACATTAAGCCCACATCAAGCCCACATCAAGCCCACATCAAGCCCACATCAAGCCCACATCAAGCACACATCAAGCCCACTTCAAGCCCTTTTCAAGCCCACATCAATCCTACTTCAATCCCACATCTAACCCACATCGAGCCCACATCAGGACCAAATCAAACCCACATCAAGCCCACATCAAGCCCACATCGAGCCCACATCAAGTCCACATCAAGTCCACATTGAATTCTTTGATATCACATTAAGCTCACATCAGGCCCACATCAAACCCACATCAAGCCCACATCAAGCCCACATCAAGCTCACATCAAGCCCACATCAAGCTCACATCAAGCCCACATCAAATCCACATCGATTTCTTCAATCATACATTAAGCTCACATCAAGCCCACGTCAAACCAACATCAAGCCCACATCAAGCCCACATCAAGCTCACATCAAACCCACATCGAGCCCACATCGAATTCTTCAATCTCACATCAAGCTCACATCCAGCTCACATCAAGCTCACATCAAGTCCATATGGAACTTTTCAATCTCATATTAACCTCACATCAAGCCCACATCAAGTCCACACTTGAATATCAAGCCCACATGAAGCCCACATCAAGCTCACGTCAGGCCCACATCAAACCCACATCAAGCCCACATCAAGCCCACATCAAGCTCACATCAAGCCCACTTCAAGCTCACATCAAGCCCACATCAAATCCACATCGATTTCTTCAATCATACATTAAGCTCACATCAGGCCCACATCAAACCAACATCAAGCCCACATCAAGCCCACATAAAGCTCACATAAAGCCCACATCAAGTCCACATGGAACTTTTCAATCTCACATTAAGTTCACATCAAGCTCACATCAAGTCCACACTTGAATACCAAGCCCACATCAAGCCCACATCAAGCCCACATCAAGCCTACATCAAGCCCACATCAATCCCACTCCAATCCCACATCAAACTCACATCAAGCCCACATCAAGCTCACATAAAGCCCACATCAAGCCTACATCAAGCCCATATCAATCCCACTTCAATCCCACTTCAATCCCACATCAAACTCACATCAAGCCCACATCAAGCCCACATCAAGCCCACATCAAGCCCACATCAAGCCCACATCAAGCTTACATCAAGCCCACATCAATCCTACTTCAATCCCACATCAAACTCACATCGAGCCCACATCGAGCTCACATAAAGCCCACATCAAGTCCACATTGATTTTTTTAATCTCACATTAAGCTCACATCAGGCCCACATCAAACCCACATCAAGCCCACATCAAGCTCACATCAAGCTCACATCAAGCTCACATCAAGCCCACATCAAGTCCACATCAAGCTCACATCAAGCCCACATCAAGTCCACATCGAACTCTTTTTTCTCACATTGAGCTCTCATCATGCCCACATTAAACCCACATCAATCCCACATCAAGCCCACATCAAGCTCACATCAAGCCCACATCAAGTTCACATCAACCCACATCAAGTCCACATCGATTTCTTTAATCTCACATTAAGCTCACATCAGGCCCCCATCAAGCCCACATCAAGCTCACATCAAGCGCACATCAAGTCCACATTCAACTCTACAATCTCACATTAAGCCCACATCAAGTCCACATTAAGCCCACATCAAGCCCACATCAAGTCCACATCAAGCCCACATCAAGCCCACATCAAGCCCACATCAAGCCCACATCAAGCACACATCAAGCCCACTTCAAGCCCTTTTCAAGCCCACATCAATCCCACTTCAATCCCACATCTAACCCACATCAAGCCCACATCAGGACCAAATCAAAGCCACATCAAGCCCACATCAAGCCCACATCGAGCCCACATCAAATCCACATCAAGTCCACATTGATTTCTTTGATATCACATTAAGCTCACATCAGGCCCACATCAAACCCACATCAAGCCCACATCAAGCCCACATCAAGCTCACATCAAGCCCACATCAAGCTCACATCAAGCCCACATCAAATCCACATCGATTTCTTCAATCATACATTAAGCTCACATCAGGCCCACATCAAACCAACATCAAGCCCACATCAAGCCCACATCAAGCTCACATCAAACCCACATCGAGCCCACATCGAATTCTTCAATCTCACAATTAAGCTCACATAAAGCCGACATCAAGTCCACATCGATTTCTTTAATCTCACATTAAGCTCACATCAGGCCCACATCAAGCCCACATCAAGCCCACATCAAGCTCACATCAAGCCCACATCAAGTCCACATTGAACTCTACAGTCTCATATTAAGCCCACATCAAGCCCACATCAAGCCCACATCAAGCCCACATCAAGCCCACATCAAGCCCACATCAAGCCCACATCAAGCCTACATCAAGCCCACATCAATCCTACTTCAATCCCACATCAAACTCACATCAAGCCCACATCGAGCTCACATAAAGCCCACATCAAGTCCACATCGATTTCTTTAATCTCACATTAAGCTCACATCAGGCCCACATCAAACCCACATCAAGCCCACATCAAGCTCACATCAAGCTCACATCGAATTCTTCAATCTCACAATTAAGCTCACATCCAGCCCACATCAAGTTCACATCAATCCCGAATCAAACCCACATCAAACCCACATCAAGCTCACATCAAGCTCACATCAAGTCCACATGGAACTTTTCAATCTCACATTAAGCTCACATCAAGCTCACATCAAGTCCACACTTGAATACCAAGCCCACGTCAAGCCCACATCAAGCCCACATCAAGCCCACATCAAGCCCACATCAAGCCCACATCAAGCCCACATCAAGCCCACTTCAAGCCCACTTCAAGCCCACATCAATCCCACTTCAATCCCACATCCAACCCACATCAAGCCCACATCAAGCCCAAATCAAACCCACATCAAGCCCACATCGAGCCCACATCAATCCCACATCAAGTCCACATCGATTTCTTTAATCTCACATTAAGCTCACATCAGGCTCACATCAAACCCACATCAAGCCCACATCAAGCCCACATCAAGCTCACATCAAGCCCACATCAAGCCCACATCAAGCTCACATCAAGCCCACATCAAATCCACATCGATTTCTTCAATCTTACATTAAGCTCACATCAGGCCCACATCAAACCCACATCAAGCCCACATCGAGCCCACATCAAGCTCACGTCAAACCCACATCGAGCCCACATCGAATTCTTCAATCTCACATCAAGCTCACATCCAGCTCACATCAAGCCCACTTCAAGCCCACTTCAAGCCCATATCAATCCCACTTCAATCCCACATCAAACCCACATCAAGCTCACATTAAGCTCACATCAAGCCCACATCAAGCCCACATCAATCCCACATCAAACTCACATTAAGCTCACATCAAGCTCACATTAAACCCACATCGAGCCCACATCGAATTCTTCAATCTCACAATTAAGCTCACATAAAGCCGACATCAAGTCCACATCGATTTCTTTAATCTCACGTTAAGCTCACATCAGGCCCACATCAAGCCCACATCAAGCTCACATCAAGCCCACATCAATTCCACATTGAACTATACAGTCTCATATTAAGCCCACTTCAAGCCCACATCAAGCCCACATCAAGCCCACATCAAGCCCACATCAAGCTTACATCAAGCCCACATCAATCCTACTTCAATCCCACATCAAACTCACATCGAGCCCACATCGAGCTCACATAAAGCCCACATCAAGTCCACATTGATTTCTTTAATCTCACATTAAGCTCACATCAGGCCCACATCAAACCCACATCAAGCCCACATCAAGCTCACATCAAGCCCACATCAAGCTCACATCAAGCCCACATCAAGTCCACATCAAGCTCACATCAAGCCCACATCAAGTTCACATCGAACTCTTTTTTCTCACAATGAGCTCTCACCATGCCCACATTAAACCCACATCCAGCTCACATCAAGCCCACTTCAAGCCCACTTCAAGCCCATATCAATCCCACTTCAATCCCACATCAAGTCCACATCGATTTCTTTAATCTCACATTAAGCTCACATCAGGCCCCCATCAAGCCCACATCAAGCTCACATCAAGCGCACATCAAGTCCACATTCAACTCTACAATCTCACATTAAGCCCACATCAAGCCCACTTCAAGCCCACTTCAAGCCCACATCAATGCCACTTCAATCCCACATCCAACCCACATCAAGCTCACATCAGGCCCAAATCAAACCCACATCAAGCCCACATCTAGCCCACATCAATCCCACATCAAGTCCACATCGATTTCTTTAATCTCACATTAAGCTCACATCAGGCTCACATCAAACCCACATCAAGCCCACATCGAATTCTCCAATCTCACAATTAAGCTCACATCCAGCCCACATCAAGTTCACATCAATCCCGAATCAAACCCACATCAAACCCACATCAAGCTCACATCAAGCTCACATCAAGTCCACATGGAACTTTTCAATCTCACATTAAGCTCACATCAAGCTCACATCAAGTCCACACTTGAATACCAAGCTCACATCAAGACCACATCAAGCCCACATCAAGCTCACATAAAGCCCACATCAAGTCCACATCGATTTTTTTAATTGCACATAAGCTCACATCAGGCCCACATCAAGCCTACATCAAGCCCACATCAATCCCACTTCAATCCCACTTTAATCCCACATCAAACTCACATCAAGCCCACATCAAGCTGACATCAAATCCACATCGAGCCCACATCGAATTCTTCAATCTCACAATTAAGCTCACATAAAGCCGACATCAAGTCCACATCGATTTCTTTAATCTCACGTTAAGCTCACATCAGGCCCACATCAAGCCCACATCAAGCTCACATCAAGCCCACATCAATTCCACATTGAACTATACAGTCTCATATTAAGCCCACTTCAAGCCCACATCAAGCCCACATCAAGCCCACATCAAGCCCACATCAAGCTTACATCAAGCCCACATCAATCCTACTTCAATCCCACATCAAACTCACATCGAGCCCACATCGAGCTCACATAAAGCCCACATCAAGTCCACATTGATTTCTTTAATCTCACATTAAGCTCACATCAGGCCCACATCAAACCCACATCAAGCCCACATCAAGCTCACATCAAGCCCACATCAAGCTCACATAAAGCCCACATCAAGTCCACATCAAGCTCACATCAAGCCCACATCAAGTCCACATCGAACTCTTTTTTCTCACAATGAGCTCTCATCATGCCCACATTAAACCCACATCAAGCCCACATCAAGCCCACATCAAGCTCACATCAAGCCCACATCAAGTTCACATCAAGCCCACATCAAGTCCACATCGATTTCTTTAATCTCACATTAAGCTCACATCAGGCCCCCATCAAGCCCACATCAAGCTCACATCAAGCGCACATCAAGTCCACATTCAACTCTACAATCTCACATTAAGCCCACATCAAGCCCACATTAAGCCCACATCAAGCCCACATCAAGCCCACATCAAGCCCACATCAAGCCCACATCAAGCCCACATCAAGCCCACATCAAGCTCACATCAAGCCCACATCAATTCCACATTGAACTATACAGTCTCATATTAAGCCCACTTCAAGCCCACATCAAGCCCACATCAAGCCCACATCAAGCCCACATCAAGCTTACATCAAGCCCACATCAATCCTACTTCAATCCCACATCAAACTCACATCGAGCCCACATCGAGCTCACATAAAGCCCACATCAAGTCCACATTGATTTCTTTAATCTCACATTAAGCTCACATCAGGCCCACATCAAACCCACATCAAGCCCACATCAAGCTCACATCAAGCCCACATCAAGCTCACATCAAGCCCACATCAAGTCCACATCAAGCTCACATCAAGCCCACATCAAGTCCACATCGAACTCTTTTTTCTCACAATGAGCTCTCATCATGCCCACATTAAACCCACATCAAGCCCACATCAAGCCCACATCAAGCTCACATCAAGCCCACATCAAGTTCACATCAAGCCCACATCAAGTCCACATCGATTTCTTTAATCTCACATTAAGCTCACATCAGGCCCCCATCAAGCCCACATCAAGCTCACATCAAGCGCACATCAAGTCCACATTCAACTCTACAATCTCACATTAAGCCCACATCAAGCCCACATTAAGCCCACATCAAGCCCACATCAAGCCCACATCAAGCCCACATCAAGCCCACATCAAGCACACATCAAGCCCACTTCAAGCCCTTTTCAAGCCCACATCAATCCCACTTCAATCCCACATCTAACCCACATCGAGCCCACATCAGGACCAAATCAAACCCACATCAAGCCCACATCAAGCCCACATCGAGCCCACATCAAGTCCACATCAAGTCCACATTGAATTCTTTGATATCACATTAAGCTCACATCAGGCCCACATCAAACCCACATCAAGCCCACATCAAGCCCACATCAAGCTCACATCAAGCCCACATCAAGCTCACATCAAGCCCACATCAAATCCACATCGATTTCTTCAATCATACATTAAGCTCACATCAAGCCCACGTCAAACCAACATCAAGCCCACATCAAGCCCACATCAAGCTCACATCAAACCCACATCGAGCCCACATCGAATTCTTCAATCTCACATCAAGCTCACATCCAGCTCACATCAAGCTCACATCAAGTCCATATGGAACTTTTCAATCTCATATTAACCTCACATCAAGCCCACATCAAGTCCACACTTGAATATCAAGCCCACATGAAGCCCACATCAAGCTCACGTCAGGCCCACATCAAACCCACATCAAGCCCACATCAAGCCCACATCAAGCTCACATCAAGCCCACTTCAAGCTCACATCAAGCCCACATCAAATCCACATCGATTTCTTCAATCATACATTAAGCTCACATCAGGCCCACATCAAACCAACATCAAGCCCACATCAAGCCCACATAAAGCTCACATAAAGCCCACATCAAGTCCACATGGAACTTTTCAATCTCACATTAAGTTCACATCAAGCTCACATCAAGTCCACACTTGAATACCAAGCCCACATCAAGCCCACATCAAGCCCACATCAAGCCTACATCAAGCCCACATCAATCCCACTCCAATCCCACATCAAACTCACATCAAGCCCACATCAAGCTCACATAAAGCCCACATCAAGCCTACATCAAGCCCATATCAATCCCACTTCAATCCCACTTCAATCCCACATCAAACTCACATCAAGCCCACATCAAGCCCACATCAAGCCCACATCAAGCCCACATCAAGCCCACATCAAGCTTACATCAAGCCCACATCAATCCTACTTCAATCCCACATCAAACTCACATCGAGCCCACATCGAGCTCACATAAAGCCCACATCAAGTCCACATTGATTTCTTTAATCTCACATTAAAGGAGAGGAGAACAGAGTGAAAAACACGAATGAAAAATTCAGTGAACAGCTGAGTTTGAGAATAATATTCGTCAATAGAATTTATTCTTCCGTCCTCCCGGTTCGTGCTGGGACCTTCAGCGAAAAATACCCGAAAAATACTCGCGCGCGAAAATATAGTGCGGCGCGATTTTTCACAGCTAATTTTGATCGATATTTCGTGAATTTGTTTGTATATTTCATGATTATTTGTTGTTTGTTTTCATCTTTTCGTTGTTAATCACTCATACTATTGTTGTTAGCTACTCGTTGTTATAACGCTGTTTTTGTAGCTTCCATGTCTGTGAAACTCATACAACACTCATCTTGCATGCATATTGTATGTTGTATGAGTTTCGCTTTTTCGTTCTCATTTTTATCGTCTATTCTTTTTCGTCATTCGTGTATTATACCTTTTCGCCAGCACTGTATCAACTCAAATCTTACACTACACATTTTTTCCAGGGTGGCGGTTTTGTGATGTGAACGAACTGTCGGAAACGAGGCTGAGGAGATCTCCTATCCTAACAGTGAGTGATTTTTTGTTTACCATTCTCTTCCGTCTAGCCGATTGAAATAATTGACAACCCTTATTTCTTATTCCTTATTTCTTATTTCTATGAATGTTTTTGATTACGTTTATGTTTAGGTTCTCATGATCGAAGACGGAGGACTCGCAAGCTTCACCGCGGCAGCAACGCGGACAGAAGAAAGAAGTTACAAGAAGAAGAGCTCTACGACGGCCATATCCCAAACAAACCACTGTCATCGTTTGCTTTTGGTTTTTATAAACATCATGTGTTGTTGGCGACCTTCCTTGATCGTGTGTTGAATATATGGTCTGATTAGATTGATAGCAATCACGTCAAAATCAAGAAGATTGATAGCAATCACGTCAAATTGAAGAAGATTGATAGTCATGACGTCAAACTGAAGAAGTACTTGTCATTGAAAAAAGAGCTGACAATGTTGTATTGTTTGTGTAGATGTTCAATTGATTTCCATTTCTTGGAATGTTTCGTTGTCGAAATCGGATTCTCCAAGTTCAAGGAAAATGTTGATAAATCACCACTCACGACGTGGGCAAGAAAAATTGTGAATCGCGTGCTCTTCGGATAATGCTTCATGGCTAATACCGTAATCCGCTCAAATAATTGGTCCCAGCACGGACGAAGCGCATGGTACAAAGTCAGTATGAAATCATTTTTATAGCCTTAATTGATAATTTCATAATTTTTATTTTTCTTTCATCAGAATTTTCGTACCGAAATTGACTATTGGAACCCCACTCTAATACTCCGTACACCTCTCCTTTAAGCTCACATCAGGCCCACATCAAACCCACATCAAGCCCACATCAAGCTCACATCAAGCTCACATCAAGCTCACATCAAGCCCACATCAAGTCCACATCAAGCTCACATCAAGCCCACATCAAGCTCACATCAAGCCCACATCAAGTCCACATCGAACTCTTTTTTCTCACATTGAGCTCTCATCATGCCCACATTAAACCCACATCAATCCCACATCAAGCCCACATCAAGCTCACATCAAGCCCACATCAAGTTCACATCAAGCCCACATCAAGTCCACATCGATTTCTTTAATCTCACATTAAGCTCACATCAGGCCCCCATCAAGCCCACATCAAGCTCACATCAAGCGCACATCAAGTCCACATTCAACTCTACAATCTCACATTAAGCCCACATCAAGCCCACATTAAGCCCACATCAAGCCCACATCAAGTCCACATCAAGCCCACATCAAGCCCACATCAAGCCCACATCAAGCCCACATCAAGCACACATCAAGCCCACTTCAAGCCCTTTTCAAGCCCACATCAATCCCACTTCAATCCCACATCTAACCCACATCAAGCCCACATCAGGACCAAATCAAACCCACATCAAGCCCACATCAAGCCCACATCGAGCCCACATCAAATCCACATCAAGTCCACATTGATTTCTTTGATATCACATTAAGCTCACATCAGGCCCACATCAAACCCACATCAAGCCCACATCAAGCCCACATCAAGCTCACATCAAGCCCACATCAAATCCACATCGATTTCTTCAATCATACATTAAGCTCACATCAGGCCCACATCAAACCAACATCAAGCCCACATCAAGCCCACATCAAGCTCACATCAAACCCACATCGAGCCCACATCGAATTCTTCAATCTCACAATTAAGCTCACATAAAGCCGACATCAAGTCCACATCGATTTCTTTAATCTCACATTAAGCTCACATCAGGCCCACATCAAGCCCACATCAAGCCCACATCAAGCTCACATCAAGCCCACATCAAGTCCACATTGAACTCTACAGTCTCATATTAAGCCCACATCAAGCCCACATCAAGCCCACATCAAGCCCACATCAAGCCCACATCAAGCCCACATCAAGCCTACATCAAGCCCACAACAATCCTACTTCAATCCCACATCAAACTCACAACAAGCCCACATCGAGCTCACATAAAGCCCACATCAAGTCCACATCGATTTCTTTAATCTCACATTAAGCTCACATCAGGCCCACATCAAACCCACATCAAGCCCACATCAAGCTCACATCAAGCTCACATCGAATTCTTCAATCTCACAATTAAGCTCACATCCACCCCACATCAAGTTCACATCAATCCCGAATCAAACCCACATCAAACCCACATCAAGCTCACATCAAGCTCACATCAAGTCCACATGGAACTTTTCAATCTCACATTAAGCTCACATCAAGCTCACATCAAGTCCACACTTGAATACCAAGCCCACGTCAAGCCCACATCAAGCCCACATCAAGCCCACATCAAGCCCACATCAAGCCCACATCAAGCCCACATCAAGCCCACTTCAAGCCCACTTCAAGCCCACATCAATCCCACTTCAATCCCACATCCAACCCACATCAAGCCCACATCAGGCCCAAATCAAACCCACATCAAGCCCACATCGAGCCCACATCAATCCCACATCAAGTCCACATCGATTTCTTTAATCTCACATTAAGCTCACATCAGGCTCACATCAAACCCACATCAAGCCCACATCAAGCCCACATCAAGCTCACATCAAGCCCACATCAAGCCCACATCAAGCTCACATCAAGCCCACATCAAATCCACATCGATTTCTTCAATCTTACATTAAGCTCACATCAGGCCCACATCAAACCCACATCAAGCCCACATCGAGCCCACATCAAGCTCACGTCAAACCCACATCGAGCCCACATCGAATTCTTCAATCTCACATCAAGCTCACATCCAGCTCACATCAAGCCCACTTCAAGCCCACTTCAAGCCCATATCAATCCCACTTCAATCCCACATCAAACCCACATCAAGCTCACATTAAGCTCACATCAAGCCCACATCAAGCCCACATCAATCCCACATCAAACTCACATTAAGCTCACATCAAGCTCACATTAAACCCACATCGAGCCCACATCGAATTCTTCAATCTCACAATTAAGCTCACATCAAGTCCACATCGATTTCTTTAATCTCACGTTAAGCTCACATCAGGCCCACATCAAGCCCACATCAAGCTCACATCAAGCCCACATCAATTCCACATTGAACTATACAGTCTCATATTAAGCCCACTTCAAGCCCACATCAAGCCCACATCAAGCCCACATCAAGCCCACATCAAGCTTACATCAAGCCCACATCAATCCTACTTCAATCCCACATCAAACTCACATCGAGCCCACATCGAGCTCACATAAAGCCCACATCAAGTCCACATTGATTTCTTTAATCTCACATTAAGCTCACATCAGGCCCACATCAAACCCACATCAAGCCCACATCAAGCTCACATCAAGCCCACATCAAGCTCACATCAAGCCCACATCAAGTCCACATCAAGCTCACATCAAGCCCACATCAAGTTCACATCGAACTCTTTTTTCTCACAATGAGCTCTCACCATGCCCACATTAAACCCACATCCAGCTCACATCAAGCCCACTTCAAGCCCACTTCAAGCCCATATCAATCCCACTTCAATCCCACATCAAGTCCACATCGATTTCTTTAATCTCACATTAAGCTCACATCAGGCCCCCATCAAGCCCACATCAAGCTCACATCAAGCGCACATCAAGTCCACATTCAACTCTACAATCTCACATTAAGCCCACATCAAGCCCACTTCAAGCCCACTTCAAGCCCACATCAATGCCACTTCAATCCCACATCCAACCCACATCAAGCTCACATCAGGCCCAAATCAAACCCACATCAAGCCCACATCTAGCCCACATCAATCCCACATCAAGTCCACATCGATTTCTTTAATCTCACATTAAGCTCACATCAGGCTCACATCAAACCCACATCAAGCCCACATCGAATTCTCCAATCTCACAATTAAGCTCACATCCAGCCCACATCAAGTTCACATCAATCCCGAATCAAACCCACATCAAACCCACATCAAGCTCACATCAAGCTCACATCAAGTCCACATGGAACTTTTCAATCTCACATTAAGCTCACATCAAGCTCACATCAAGTCCACACTTGAATACCAAGCTCACATCAAGACCACATCAAGCCCACATCAAGCTCACATAAAGCCCACATCAAGTCCACATCGATTTTTTTAATTGCACATAAGCTCACATCAGGCCCACATCAAGCCTACATCAAGCCCACATCAATCCCACTTCAATCCCACTTTAATCCCACATCAAACTCACATCAAGCCCACATCAAGCTGACATCAAATCCACATCGAGCCCACATCGAATTCTTCAATCTCACAATTAAGCTCACATAAAGCCGACATCAAGTCCACATCGATTTCTTTAATCTCACGTTAAGCTCACATCAGGCCCACATCAAGCCCACATCAAGCTCACATCAAGCCCACATCAATTCCACATTGAACTATACAGTCTCATATTAAGCCCACTTCAAGCCCACATCAAGCCCACATCAAGCCCACATCAAGCCCACATCAAGCTTACATCAAGCCCACATCAATCCTACTTCAATCCCACATCAAACTCACATCGAGCCCACATCGAGCTCACATAAAGCCCACATCAAGTCCACATTGATTTCTTTAATCTCACATTAAGCTCACATCAGGCCCACATCAAACCCACATCAAGCCCACATCAAGCTCACATCAAGCCCACATCAAGCTCACATAAAGCCCACATCAAGTCCACATCAAGCTCACATCAAGCCCACATCAAGTCCACATCGAACTCTTTTTTCTCACAATGAGCTCTCATCATGCCCACATTAAACCCACATCAAGCCCACATCAAGCCCACATCAAGCTCACATCAAGCCCACATCAAGTTCACATCAAGCCCACATCAAGTCCACATCGATTTCTTTAATCTCACATTAAGCTCACATCAGGCCCCCATCAAGCCCACATCAAGCTCACATCAAGCGCACATCAAGTCCACATTCAACTCTACAATCTCACATTAAGCCCACATCAAGCCCACATTAAGCCCACATCAAGCCCACATCAAGCCCACATCAAGCCCACATCAAGCCCACATCAAGCCCACATCAAGCCCACATCAAGCTCACATCAAGCCCACATCAATTCCACATTGAACTATACAGTCTCATATTAAGCCCACTTCAAGCCCACATCAAGCCCACATCAAGCCCACATCAAGCCCACATCAAGCTTACATCAAGCCCACATCAATCCTACTTCAATCCCACATCAAACTCACATCGAGCCCACATCGAGCTCACATAAAGCCCACATCAAGTCCACATTGATTTCTTTAATCTCACATTAAGCTCACATCAGGCCCACATCAAACCCACATCAAGCCCACATCAAGCTCACATCAAGCCCACATCAAGCTCACATCAAGCCCACATCAAGTCCACATCAAGCTCACATCAAGCCCACATCAAGTCCACATCGAACTCTTTTTTCTCACAATGAGCTCTCATCATGCCCACATTAAACCCACATCAAGCCCACATCAAGCCCACATCAAGCTCACATCAAGCCCACATCAAGTTCACATCAAGCCCACATCAAGTCCACATCGATTTCTTTAATCTCACATTAAGCTCACATCAGGCCCCCATCAAGCCCACATCAAGCTCACATCAAGCGCACATCAAGTCCACATTCAACTCTACAATCTCACATTAAGCCCACATCAAGCCCACATTAAGCCCACATCAAGCCCACATCAAGCCCACATCAAGCCCACATCAAGCCCACATCAAGCACACATCAAGCCCACTTCAAGCCCTTTTCAAGCCCACATCAATCCCACTTCAATCCCACATCTAACCCACATCGAGCCCACATCAGGACCAAATCAAACCCACATCAAGCCCACATCAAGCCCACATCGAGCCCACATCAAGTCCACATCAAGTCCACATTGAATTCTTTGATATCACATTAAGCTCACATCAGGCCCACATCAAACCCACATCAAGCCCACATCAAGCCCACATCAAGCTCACATCAAGCCCACATCAAGCTCACATCAAGCCCACATCAAATCCACATCGATTTCTTTAATCATACATTAAGCTCACATCAAGCCCACGTCAAACCAACATCAAGCCCACATCAAGCCCACATCAAGCTCACATCAAACCCACATCGAGCCCACATCGAATTCTTCAATCTCACATCAAGCTCACATCCAGCTCACATCAAGCTCACATCAAGTCCATATGGAACTTTTCAATCTCATATTAACCTCACATCAAGCCCACATCAAGTCCACACTTGAATATCAAGCCCACATGAAGCCCACATCAAGCTCACGTCAGGCCCACATCAAACCCACATCAAGCCCACATCAAGCCCACATCAAGCTCACATCAAGCCCACTTCAAGCTCACATCAAGCCCACATCAAATCCACATCGATTTCTTCAATCATACATTAAGCTCACATCAGGCCCACATCAAACCAACATCAAGCCCACATCAAGCCCACATAAAGCTCACATAAAGCCCACATCAAGTCCACATGGAACTTTTCAATCTCACATTAAGTTCACATCAAGCTCACATCAAGTCCACACTTGAATACCAAGCCCACATCAAGCCCACATCAAGCCCACATCAAGCCTACATCAAGCCCACATCAATCCCACTCCAATCCCACATCAAACTCACATCAAGCCCACATCAAGCTCACATAAAGCCCACATCAAGCCTACATCAAGCCCATATCAATCCCACTTCAATCCCACTTCAATCCCACATCAAACTCACATCAAGCCCACATCAAGCCCACATCAAGCCCACATCAAGCCCACATCAAGCCCACATCAAGCTTACATCAAGCCCACATCAATCCTACTTCAATCCCACATCAAACTCACATCGAGCCCACATCGAGCTCACATAAAGCCCACATCAAGTCCACATTGATTTCTTTAATCTCACATTAAAGGAGAGGAGAACAGAGTGAAAAACACGAATGAAAAATTCAGTGAACAGCTGAGTTTGAGAATAATATTCGTCAATAGAATTTATTCTTCCGTCCTCCCGGTTCGTGCTGGGACCTTCAGCGAAAAATACCCGAAAAATACTCGCGCGCGAAAATATAGTGCGGCGCGATTTTTCACAGCTAATTTTGATCGATATTTCGTGAATTTGTTTGTATATTTCATGATTATTTGTTGTTTGTTTTCATCTTTTCGTTGTTAATCACTCATACTATTGTTGTTAGCTACTCGTTGTTATAACGCTGTTTTTGTAGCTTCCATGTCTGTGAAACTCATACAACACTCATCTTGCATGCATATTGTATGTTGTATGAGTTTCGCTTTTTCGTTCTCATTTTTATCGTCTATTCTTTTTCGTCATTCGTGTATTATACCTTTTCGCCAGCACTGTATCAACTCAAATCTTACACTACACATTTTTTCCAGGGTGGCGGTTTTGTGATGTGAACGAACTGTCGGAAACGAGGCTGAGGAGATCTCCTATCCTAACAGTGAGTGATTTTTTGTTTACCATTCTCTTCCGTCTAGCCGATTGAAATAATTGACAACCCTTATTTCTTATTCCTTATTTCTTATTTCTATGAATGTTTTTGATTACGTTTATGTTTAGGTTCTCATGATCGAAGACGGAGGACTCGCAAGCTTCACCGCGGCAGCAACGCGGACAGAAGAAAGAAGTTACAAGAAGAAGAGCTCTACGACGGCCATATCCCAAACAAACCACTGTCATCGTTTGCTTTTGGTTTTTATAAACATCATGTGTTGTTGGCGACCTTCCTTGATCGTGTGTTGAATATATGGTCTGATTAGATTGATAGCAATCACGTCAAAATCAAGAAGATTGATAGCAATCACGTCAAATTGAAGAAGATTGATAGTCATGACGTCAAACTGAAGAAGTACTTGTCATTGAAAAAAGAGCTGACAATGTTGTATTGTTTGTGTAGATGTTCAATTGATTTCCATTTCTTGGAATGTTTCGTTGTCGAAATCGGATTCTCCAAGTTCAAGGAAAATGTTGATAAATCACCACTCACGACGTGGACAAGAAAAATTGTGAATCGCGTGCTCTTCGGATAATGCTTCATGGCTAATACCGTAATCCGCTCCAATAATTGGTCCCAGCACGGACGAAGCGCATGGTACAAAGTCAGTATGAAATCATTTTTATAGCCTTAATTGATAATTTCATAATTTTTATTTTTCTTTCATCAGAATTTTCGTACCGAAATTGACTATTGGAACCCCACTCTAATACTCCGTACACCTCTCCTTTAAGCTCACATCAGGCCCACATCAAACCCACATCAAGCCCACATCAAGCTCACATCAAGCTCACATCAAGCTCACATCAAGCCCACATCAAGTCCACATCAAGCTCACATCAAGCCCACATCAAGCTCACATCAAGCCCACATCAAGTCCACATCGAACTCTTTTTTCTCACATTGAGCTCTCATCATGCCCACATTAAACCCACATCAATCCCACATCAAGCCCACATCAAGCTCACATCAAGCCCACATCAAGTTCACATCAAGCCCACATCAAGTCCACATCGATTTCTTTAATCTCACATTAAGCTCACATCAGGCCCCCATCAAGCCCACATCAAGCTCACATCAAGCGCACATCAAGTCCACATTCAACTCTACAATCTCACATTAAGCCCACATCAAGCCCACATTAAGCCCACATCAAGCCCACATCAAGTCCACATCAAGCCCACATCAAGCCCACATCAAGCCCACATCAAGCCCACATCAAGCACACATCAAGCCCACTTCAAGCCCTTTTCAAGCCCACATCAATCCCACTTCAATCCCACATCTAACCCACATCAAGCCCACATCAGGACCAAATCAAACCCACATCAAGCCCACATCAAGCCCACATCGAGCCCACATCAAATCCACATCAAGTCCACATTGATTTCTTTGATATCACATTAAGCTCACATCAGGCCCACATCAAACCCACATCAAGCCCACATCAAGCCCACATCAAGCTCACATCAAGCCCACATCAAGCACACATCAAGCCCACATCAAATCCACATCGATTTCTTCAATCATACATTAAGCTCACATCAGGCCCACATCAAACCAACATCAAGCCCACATCAAGCCCACATCAAGCTCACATCAAACCCACATCGAGCCCACATCGAATTCTTCAATCTCACAATTAAGCTCACATAAAGCCGACATCAAGTCCACATCGATTTCTTTAATCTCACATTAAGCTCACATCAGGCCCACATCAAGCCCACATCAAGCCCACATCAAGCTCACATCAAGCCCACATCAAGTCCACATTGAACTCTACAGTCTCATATTAAGCCCACATCAAGCCCACATCAAGCCCACATCAAGCCCACATCAAGCCCACATCAAGCCCACATCAAGCCTACATCAAGCCCACAACAATCCTACTTCAATCCCACATCAAACTCACAACAAGCCCACATCGAGCTCACATAAAGCCCACATCAAGTCCACATCGATTTCTTTAATCTCACATTAAGCTCACATCAGGCCCACATCAAACCCACATCAAGCCCACATCAAGCTCACATCAAGCTCACATCGAATTCTTCAATCTCACAATTAAGCTCACATCCACCCCACATCAAGTTCACATCAATCCCGAATCAAACCCACATCAAACCCACATCAAGCTCACATCAAGCTCACATCAAGTCCACATGGAACTTTTCAATCTCACATTAAGCTCACATCAAGCTCACATCAAGTCCACACTTGAATACCAAGCCCACGTCAAGCCCACATCAAGCCCACATCAAGCCCACATCAAGCCCACATCAAGCCCACATCAAGCCCACATCAAGCCCACTTCAAGCCCACTTCAAGCCCACATCAATCCCACTTCAATCCCACATCCAACCCACATCAAGCCCACATCAGGCCCAAATCAAACCCACATCAAGCCCACATCGAGCCCACATCAATCCCACATCAAGTCCACATCGATTTCTTTAATCTCACATTAAGCTCACATCAGGCTCACATCAAACCCACATCAAGCCCACATCAAGCCCACATCAAGCTCACATCAAGCCCACATCAAGCCCACATCAAGCTCACATCAAGCCCACATCAAATCCACATCGATTTCTTCAATCTTACATTAAGCTCACATCAGGCCCACATCAAACCCACATCAAGCCCACATCGAGCCCACATCAAGCTCACGTCAAACCCACATCGAGCCCACATCGAATTCTTCAATCTCACATCAAGCTCACATCCAGCTCACATCAAGCCCACTTCAAGCCCACTTCAAGCCCATATCAATCCCACTTCAATCCCACATCAAACCCACATCAAGCTCACATTAAGCTCACATCAAGCCCACATCAAGCCCACATCAATCCCACATCAAACTCACATTAAGCTCACATCAAGCTCACATTAAACCCACATCGAGCCCACATCGAATTCTTCAATCTCACAATTAAGCTCACATCAAGTCCACATCGATTTCTTTAATCTCACGTTAAGCTCACATCAGGCCCACATCAAGCCCACATCAAGCTCACATCAAGCCCACATCAATTCCACATTGAACTATACAGTCTCATATTAAGCCCACTTCAAGCCCACATCAAGCCCACATCAAGCCCACATCAAGCCCACATCAAGCTTACATCAAGCCCACATCAATCCTACTTCAATCCCACATCAAACTCACATCGAGCCCACATCGAGCTCACATAAAGCCCACATCAAGTCCACATTGATTTCTTTAATCTCACATTAAGCTCACATCAGGCCCACATCAAACCCACATCAAGCCCACTTCAAGCTCACATCAAGCCCACATCAAGCTCACATCAAGCCCACATCAAGTCCACATCAAGCTCACATCAAGCCCACATCAAGTCCACATCGAACTCTTTTTTCTAACAATGAGCTCTCACCATGCCCACATTAAACCCACATCCAGCTCACATCAAGCCCACTTCAAGCCCACTTCAAGCCCATATCAATCCCACTTCAATCCCACATCAAGTCCACATCGATTTCTTTAATCTCACATTAAGCTCACATCAGGCCCCCATCAAGCCCACATCAAGCTCACATCAAGCGCACATCAAGTCCACATTCAACTCTACAATCTCACATTAAGCCCACATCAAGCCCACTTCAAGCCCACTTCAAGCCCACATCAATGCCACTTTAATCCCACATCCAACCCACATCAAGCCCACATCAGGCCCAAATCAAACCCACATCAAGCGCACATCGAGCCCACATCAATCCCACATCAAGTCCACATCGATTTCTTTAATCTCACATTAAGCTCACATCAGGCTCACATCAAACCCACATCAAGCCCACATCAAGCCCACATCAAGCTCACATCAAGCCCACATCAAGCTCACATCAAGCTCACATCAAGCTCACATCAAGCCCACATCAAATCCACATCGATTTCTTCAATCTTACATTAAGCTCACATCAGGCCCACATCAAACCCACATCAAGCCCACATCAAGCCCACATCAAGCTCACGCCAAACCCACATCGAGCCCACATCGAATTCTTCAATCTCACAACAAGCTCACATCCAGCTCACACCAAGCCCACTTCAAGCCCACTTCAAGCCCATATCAATCCCACTTCAATCCCACATCAAACCCACATCAAGCTCACATTAAGCTCACATCAAGCCCACATCAAGCCAACATCAATCCCACATCAAACTCACATTAAGCTCACATCAAGCTCACATTTAACCCACATCGAGCCCACATCGAATTCTCCAATCTCACAATTAAGCTCACATCCAGCCCACATCAAGTTCACATCAATCCCGAATTAAACCCACATCAAACCCACATCAAGCTCACATCAAGCCCACATCAAGTCCACATGGAACTTTTCAATCTCACATTAAGCTCACATCAAGCTCACATCAAGTCCACACTTGAATACCAAGCCCACATCAAGTCCACATCGATTTTTTTAATTGCACATAAGCTCACATCAGGCCCACATCAAACCCACATTAAGCCCACATCAATTCCACATTGAACTATACAGTCTCATATTAAGCCAACTTCAAGCCCACATCAAGCCCACATCGATCCCACTTCAATCCCACATCTAACCCACATCAAGCCCACATCAGACCCACATCGAGCCCACATCAAGCCCACATCAAGTCCACATTGATTTCTTTGATATCACATTAAGCTCACATCAGGCCCACATCAAACCCACATCAAGCCCTCATCAAGCCCACATCAAGCTCACATCAAGCCCACATCAAGCTCACATCAAGCCCACATCAAGTTCACATCAAGCCCACATCAAGTCCACATCGATTTCTTTAATCTCACATTAAGCTCACATCAGGCCCCCATCAAGCCCACATCAAGCTCACATCAAGCTCACATCAAGCGCACATCAAGTCCACATTCAACTCTATAGTCTCACATTAAGCCCACATCAAGCCCACATTAAGCCCACATCAAGCCCACATCAATCCCACTTCAATCCCACATCTAACCCACATCAAGCCCACATCAGGCCCAAATCAAACCCACATCAAGCCCACATCAAGCCCACATCGAGCCCACATCAAGCCCACATCAAGTCCACATTGATTTCTTTGATATCACATTAAGCTCACATCAGGCCCACATCAAACCCACATCAAGCCCACATCAAGCCCACATCAAGCTCACATTAAGCCCACATCAAGTTCACATCAAGCCCACATCAAGTCCACATCGATTTCTTTAATCTCACATTAAGCTCACATCAGGCCCCCATCAAGCCCACATCAAGCTCACATCAAGCGCACATCAAGTCCACATCAAGCCCACATCAAGCCCACAGCAAGCCCACATCAAGCCCACATCAAGCCCACTTCAAGACCTTTTCAAGCCCACATCAATCACACTTCAATCCCACATCTAACCCACATCAAGCCCACATCAGGCCCAAATCAAGCCCACATCAAGCCCACTTCAAGCCCTTTTCAAGCCCACATCAATCCCACTTCAATCCCACATCTAACCCACATCAAGCCCACATCAGGCCCAAATCAAACCCACATCAAGCCCACATTGATTTCTTTGATATCACATTAAGCTCACATCAGGCCCACATCAAACCCACATCAAGCCCACATCAAGCCCACATCAAGCTCACATCAAGCCCACATCAAGCCCACATCAAGCCCGCATCAAGCCCACATCAAGCCCACATCAAGCCCACATCAAGCCCACATCAAGCCCACATCAAGCCCACATCAAGCCCACTTCAAGCCCTTTTTAAGCCCACATCAATCCCACTTCAATCCCACATCTAACCCACATCAAGCCCACATCAGGCCCAAATCAAACCCACATCAAGCCCACATTGATTTCTTTGATATCACATTAAGCTCACATCAGGCCCACATCAAACCCACATCAAGCCCACATCAATCCCACATCAAGCTCACATTAAGCTCACATCAGGCCCCCATCAAGCCCACATCAAGCGCACATCAAGCGCACATCAAGTCCACATTCAACTCTACAGTCTCACATTAAGCCCACATCAAGCCCACATTAAGCCCACATCAAGCCCACATCAAGCCCGCATCAAGCCCACATCAAGCCCACATCAAGCCCACATCAAGCCCACAGCAAGCCCACATCAAGCCCACATCAAGCCCACTTCAAGCCCTTTTCAAGCCCACATCAATCACACTTCAATCCCACATCTAACCCACATCAAACCCACATCAGGCCCAAATCAAACCCACATCAAGCCCACATCAAGCCCACATCAAGTCCACATTGATTTCTTTGATATCACATTAAGCTCACATCAGGCCCACATCAAACCCACATCAAGCCCAAATCAAGCCCACATCAAGCCCACTTCAAGCCCTTTTCAAGCCCACATCAATCCCACATCAATCCCACATCTAACCCACATCAAGCCCACATCAGGCCCAAATCAAACCCACATCAAGCCCACATTGATTTCTTTGATATCACATTAAGCTCACATCAGGCCCACATCAAACCCACATCAAGCCCACATCAAGCCCACATCAAGCTCACATCAAGCCCACATCAAGCCCACATCAAGCCCGCATCAAGCCCACATCAAGCCCACATCAAGCCCACATCAAGCCCACATCAAGCCCACATCAAGCCCACATCAAGCCCACTTCAAGCCCTTTTTAAGCCCACATCAATACCACTTCAATCCCACATCTAACCCACATCAAGCCCACATCAGGCCCAAATCAAACCCACATCAAGCCCACATTGATTTCTTTGATATCACATTAAGCTCACATCAGGCCCACATCAAACCCACATCAAGCCCACATCAAGCCCACATCAAGCTCACATTAAGCTCACATCAGGCCCCCATCAAGCCCACATCAAGCGCACATCAAGCTCACATCAAGCCCACATCAGGCCCAAATCAGACCCACATCAAGCCCACATCAAGCCCACATCGAGCCCACATCAAGCCCACATCAAGTCCACATTGATTTCTTTGATATCACATTAAGCTCACATCAGGCCCACATCAAACCCACATCAAGCCCACATCAAGCCCACATCAAGCTCACATCAAGCCCACATCAAGCCCACATCAAGCCCACATCAAGCCCACATCAAGCCCACATCAAGCCCACTTCAAGCCCTTTTCAAGCCCACATCAATTCCACTTCAATCCCACATCTAATCCACATCAAGCCCACATCAGGCCCAAATCAAACCCACATCAAGCCCACATCAAGCCCACATCGAGCCCACATCAAGCCCACATCAAGTCCACATTGATTTCTTTGATATCACATTAAGCTCACATCAGGCCCACATCAAACCCACATCAAGCCCAAATCAAGCCCACATCAAGCCCACTTCAAGCCCTTTTCAAGCCCACATCAATCCCACTTCAATCCCACATCTAACCCACATCAAGCCCACATCAGGCCCAAATCAAACCCACATCAAGCCCACATTGATTTCTTTGATATCACATTAAGCTCACATCAGGCCCAAATCAAACTCACATCAAGCCCACATCAAGCCCACATCAAGTCCACATTGATTTCTTTGATATCACATTAAGCTCACATCAGGCCCACATCAAACCCACATCAAGCCCAAATCAAGCCCACATCAAGCCCACTTCAAGCCCTTTTCAAGCCCACATCAATCCCACTTCAATCCCACATCTAACCCACATCAAGCCCACATCAGGCCCAAATCAAACCCACATCAAGCCCCCATTGATTTCTTTGATATCACATTAAGCTCACATCAGGCCCACATCAAACCCACATCAAGCCCACATCAAGCCCACATCAAGCTCACATCAAGCCCACATCAAGCCCACATCAAGCCCGCATCAAGCCCACATCAAGCCCACATCAAGCCCACATCAAGCCCACATCAAGCCCACATCAAGCCCACATCAAGCCCACTTCAAGCCCTTTTTATGCCCACATCAATCCCACTTCAATCCCACATCTAACCCACATCAAGCCCACATCAGGCCCAAATCAAACCCACATCAAGCCCACATTGATTTCTTTGATATCACATTAAGCTCACATCAGGCCCACATCAAACCCACATCAAGCCCACATCAAGCCCACATCAAGCTCACATTAAGCTCACATCAGGCCCCCATCAAGCCCACATCAAGCGCACATCAAGCTCACATAAAGCCCACATCAGGCCCAAATCAGACCCACATCAAGCCCACATCAAGCCCACATCGAGCCCACATCAAGCCCACATCAAGTCCACATTGATTTCTTTGATATCACATTAAGCTCACATCAGGCCCACATCAAACCCACATCAAGCCCACATCAAACCCACATCAAGCTCACATCAAGCCCACATCAAGCCCACATCAAGCCCACATCAAGCCCACATCAAGCCCACATCAAGCCCACATCAAGCCCACTTCAAGCCCTTTTCAAGCCCACATCAATTCCACTTCAATCCCACATCTAATCCACATCAAGCCCACATCAGGCCCAAATCAAACCCACATCAAGCCCACATCAAGCCCACATCGAGCCCACATCAAGCCCACATCAAGTCCACATTGATTTCTTTGATATCACATTAAGCTCACATCAGGCCCACATCAAACCCACATCAAGCCCAAATCAAGCCCACATCAAGCCCACTTCAAGCCCTTTTCAAGCCCACATCAATCCCACTTCAATCCCACATCTAACCCACATCAAGCCCACATCAGGCCCAAATCAAACCCACATCAAGCCCACATTGATTTCTTTGATATCACATTAAGCTCACATCAGGCCCACATCAAACCCACATCAAGCCCACATCAAGCCCACATCAAGCTCACATCAAGCCCACATCAAGCCCACATCAAGCCCGCATCAAGCCCACATCAAGCCCACATCAAACCCACATCAAGCCCACATCAAGCCCACATCAAGCCCACATCAAGCCCACTTCAAGCCCTTTTTAAGCCCACATCAATCCCACTTCAATCCCACATCTAACCCACATCAAGCCCACATCAGGCCCAAATCAAACCCACATCAAGCCCTTATTGATTTCTTTGATATCACATTAAGCTCACATCAGGCCCACATCAAACCCACATCAAGTCCACATCAAGCCCACATCAAGCTCACATTAAGCTCACATCAGGCCCCCATCAAGCCCACATCAAGCGCACATCAAGCGCACATCAAGTCCACATTCAACTCTACAGTCTCACATTAAGCCCACATCAAGCCCACATTAAGCCCACATCAAGCCCACATCAAGCCCGCATCAAGCCCGCATCAAGCCCACATCAAGCCCACATCAAGCCCACAGCAAGCCCACATCAAGCCCACATCAAGCCCACTTCAAGCCCTTTTCAAGCCCACATCAATCACACTTCAATCCCACATCTAACCCACATCAAACCCACATCAGGCCCAAATCAAACCCACATCAAGCCCACATCGAGCCCACATCGAGCCCACATCGAGCCCCCATCAAGTCCACATTGATTTCTTTGATATCACATTAAGCTCACATCAGGCCCACATCAAACCCACATCAAGCCCACATCAAGCCCACATCAAGCTCACATCAAGCCCACATCAAGCCCACATCAAACCCGCATCAAGCCCACATCAAGCCCACATCAAGCCCACATCAAGCCCACATCAAGCCCACATCAAGCCCACATCAAGCCCACTTCAAGCCCTTTTCAAGCCCACATCAATCCCACTTCAATCCCACATCTAACCCACATCAAGCCCACATCAGGCCCAAATCAAACCCACATCAAGCCCACATCAAGCCCACATCGAGCCCACATCAAGCCCACATCAAGCCCACATCAAGTCCACATTGATTTCTTTGATATCACATTAAGCTCACATCAGGCCCACATCAAACCCACATCAAGCCCAAATCAAGCCCACATCAAGCCCACTTCAAGCCCTTTTCAAGCTCACATCAATCCCACTTCAATCCCACATCTAACCCACATCAAGCCCACATCAGGCCCAAATCAAACCCACATCAATCCCACAATGATTTCTTTGATATCACATTAAGCTCACATCAGGCCCACATCAAGCCCACATCAAGCCCGCATCAAGCCCACATCAAGCCCACATCAAGCCCACATCAAGCCCACAGCAAGCCCACATCAAGCTCACATCAAGCCCACTTCAAGCCCTTTTCAAGCCCACATCAATCACACTTCAATCCCACATCTAACCCACATCAAACCCACATCAGGCCCCCATCAAGCCCACATCAAGCGCACATCAAGCTCACATCAAGCCCACATCAGGCCCAAATCAGACCCACATCAAGCCCACATCAAGTCCACATTGATTTCTTTGATATCACATTAAGCTCACATCAGGCCCACATCAAACCCACATCAAGCCCACATCAAGCCCACATCAAGCTCACATCAAGCTCACATCAAGCCCACATCAAGCCCACATCAAGCCCACATCAAGCCCACATCAAGCCCACATCAAGCCCACTTCAAGCCCTTTTCAAGCCCACATCAATCCCACTTCAATCCCACATCTAACCCACATCAAGCCCACATCAGGCCCAAATCAAACCCACATCAAGCCCACATCAAGCCCACATCGAGCCCACATCAAGCCCACATCAAGTCCACATTGATTTCTTTGATATCACATTAAGCTCACATCAGGCCCACATCAAACCCACATCAAGCCCAAATCAAGCCCACATCAAGCCCACTTCAAGCCCTTTTCAAGCCCACATCAATCCCACTTCAATCCCACATCTAACCCACATCAAGCCCACATCAGGCCCAAATCAAACCCACATCAAGCCCACATCGATTTCTTTAATCTCACATTAAGCTCACATCAGGCCCCCATCAAGCCCACATCAAGCTCACATCAAGCGCACATCAAGTCCACATTCAACTCTACAATCTCACATTAAGCCCACATCAAGCCCACTTCAAGCCCACTTCAAGCCCACATCAATGCCACTTTAATCCCACATCCAACCCACATCAAGCCCACATCAGGCCCAAATCAAACCCACATCAAGCCCACATCGAGCCCACATCAATCCCACATCAAGTCCACATCGATTTCTTTAATCTCACATTAAGCTCACATCAGGCTCACATCAAACCCACATCAAGCCCACATCAAGCCCACATCAAGCTCACATCAAGCCCACATCAAGCTCACATCAAGCTCACATCAAGCTCACATCAAGCCCACATCAAATCCACATCGATTTCTTCAATCTTACATTAAGCTCACATCAGGCCCACATCAAACCCACATCAAGCCCACATCAAGCCCACATCAAGCTCACGTCAAACCCACATCGAGCCCACATCGAATTCTTCAATCTCACAACAAGCTCACATCCAGCTCACACCAAGCCCACTTCAAGCCCACTTCAAGCCCATATCAATCCCACTTCAATCCCACATCAAACCCACATCAAGCTCACATTAAGCTCACATCAAGCCCACATCAAGCCCACATCAATCCCACATCAAACTCACATTAAGCTCACATCAAGCTCACATTTAACCCACATCGAGCCCACATCGAATTCTCCAATCTCACAATTAAGCTCACATCCAGCCCACATCAAGTTCACATCAATCCCGAATTAAACCCACATCAAACCCACATCAAGCTCACATCAAGCCCACATCAAGTCCACATGGAACTTTTCAATCTCACATTAAGCTCACATCAAGCTCACATCAAGTCCACACTTGAATACCAAGCCCACATCAAGTCCACATCGATTTTTTTAATTGCACATAAGCTCACATCAGGCCCACATCAAACCCACATTAAGCCCACATCGAATTCTTCAATCTCACAATTAAGCTCACAATTAAGCTCACATCCAGCCCACATCAAGTTCACATCAATCCCGAATCAAACCCACATCAAACCCACATCAAGCTCACATCAAGCTCTCATCAAGTCCACATGGAACTTTTCAATCTCACATTAAGCTCACATCAAGCTCACATCAAGTCCACACTTGAATACCAAGCCCACATCAAGCCCACATCAAGCCCACATCAAGCCCACATCAAGCCCACATAAAGCCCACATCAAGCCCACATCAAGCCCACTTCAAGCCCACTTCAAGCCCACATCAATCCCACTTCAATCCCACATCCAACCCACATCAAGCTCACATCAGGCCCAAATCAAACCCACATCAAGCCCACATCTAGCCCACATCAATCCCACATCAAGTCCACATCGATTTCTTTAATCTCACATTAAGCTCACATCAGGCTCACATCAAACCCACATCAAGCCCACATCGAATTCTCCAATCTCACAATTAAGCTCACATCCAGCCCACATCAAGTTCACATCAATCCCGAATCAAACCCACATCAAACCCACATCAAGCTCACATCAAGCTCACATCAAGTCCACATGGAACTTTTCAATCTCACATTAAGCTCACATCAAGCTCACATCAAGTCCACACTTGAATACCAAGCTCACATCAAGACCACATCAAGCCCACATCAAGCTCACATAAAGCCCACATCAAGTCCACATCGATTTTTTTAATTGCACATAAGCTCACATCAGACCCACATCAAGCCTACATCAAGCCCACATCAATCCCACTTCAATCCCACTTTAATCCCACATCAAACTCACATCAAGCCCACATCAAGCTGACATCAAATCCACATCGAGCCCACATCGAATTCTTCAATCTCACAATTAAGCTCACATAAAGCCGACATCAAGTCCACATCGATTTCTTTAATCTCACGTTAAGCTCACATCAGGCCCACATCAAGCCCACATCAAGCTCACATCAAGCCCACATCAATTCCACATTGAACTATACAGTCTCATATTAAGCCAACTTCAAGCCCACATCAAGCCCACATCGATCCCACTTCAATCCCACATCTAACCCACATCAAGCCCACATCAGACCCACATCGAGCCCACATCAAGCCCACATCAAGTCCACATTGATTTCTTTGATATCACATTAAGCTCACATCAGGCCCACATCAAACCCACATCAAGCCCTCATCAAGCCCACATCAAGCTCACATCAAGCCCACATCAAGCTCACATCAAGCCCACATCAAGTTCACATCAAGCCCACATCAAGTCCACATCGATTTCTTTAATCTCACATTAAGCTCACATCAGGCCCCCATCAAGCCCACATCAAGCTCACATCAAGCTCACATCAAGCGCACATCAAGTCCACATTCAACTCTATAGTCTCACATTAAGCCCACATCAAGCCCACATTAAGCCCACATCAAGCCCACATCAATCCCACTTCAATCCCACATCTAACCCACATCAAGCCCACATCAGGCCCAAATCAAACCCACATCAAGCCCACATCAAGCCCACATCGAGCCCACATCAAGCCCACATCAAGTCCACATTGATTTCTTTGATATCACATTAAGCTCACATCAGGCCCACATCAAACCCACATCAAGCCCACATCAAGCCCACATCAAGCTCACATTAAGCCCACATCAAGTTCACATCAAGCCCACATCAAGTCCACATCGATTTCTTTAATCTCACATTAAGCTCACATCAGGCCCCCATCAAGCCCACATCAAGCTCACATCAAGCGCACATCAAGTCCACATCAAGCCCACATCAAGCCCACAGCAAGCCCACATCAAGCCCACATCAAGCCCACTTCAAGACCTTTTCAAGCCCACATCAATCACACTTCAATCCCACATCTAACCCACATCAAGCCCACATCAGGCCCAAATCAAGCCCACATCAAGCCCACTTCAAGCCCTTTTCAAGCCCACATCAATCCCACTTCAATCCCACATCTAACCCACATCAAGCCCACATCAGGCCCAAATCAAACCCACATCAAGCCCACATCAAGCTCACATCAAGCCCACATCAAGCCCACATCAAGCCCGCATCAAGCCCACATCAAGCCCACATCAAGCCCACATCAAGCCCACATCAAGCCCACATGAAGCCCACATCAAGCCCACTTCAAGCCCTTTTTAAGCCCACATCAATCCCACTTCAATCCCACATCTAACCCACATCAAGCCCACATCAGGCCCAAATCAAACCCACATCAAGCCCACATTGATTTCTTTGATATCACATTAAGCTCACATCAGGCCCACATCAAACCCACATCAAGCCCACATCAATCCCACATCAAGCCCACATCAAGCGCACATCAAGCTCACATCAAGCCCACATCAGGCCCAAATCAGACCCACATCAAGCCCACATCAAGTCCACATTGATTTCTTTGATATCACATTAAGCTCACATCAGGCCCACATCAAACCCACATCAAGCCCACATCAAGCCCACATCAAGCTCACATCAAGCTCACATCAAGCCCACATCAAGCCCACATCAAGCCCACATCAAGCCCACATCAAGCCCACATCAAGCCCACTTCAAGCCCTTTTCAAGCCCACATCAATCCCACTTCAATCCCACATCTAACCCACATCAAGCCCACAACAGGCCCAAATCAAACCCACATCAAGCCCACATCAAGCCCACATCGAGCCCACATCAAGCCCACATCAAGTCCACATTGATTTCTTTGATATCACATTAAGCTCACATCAGGCCCACATCAAACCCACATCAAGCCCAAATCAAGCCCACATCAAGCCCACTTCAAGCCCTTTTCAAGCCCACATCAATCCCACTTCAATCCCACATCTAACCCACATCAAGCCCACATCAGGCCCAAATCAAACCCACATCAAGCCCACATCGATTTCTTTAATCTCACATTAAGCTCACATCAGGCCCCCATCAAGCCCACATCAAGCTTACATCAAGCGCACATCAAGTCCACATTCAACTCTACAATCTCACATTAAGCCCACATCAAGCCCACTTCAAGCCCACTTCAAGCCCACATCAATGCCACTTTAATCCCACATCCAACCCACATCAAGCCCACATCAGGCCCAAATCAAACCCACATCAAGCCCACATCGAGCCCACATCAATCCCACATCAAGTCCACATCGATTTCTTTAATCTCACATTAAGCTCACATCAGGCTCACATCAAACCCACATCAAGCCCACATCAAGCCCACATCAAGCTCACATCAAGCCCACATCAAGCTCACATCAAGCTCACATCAAGCTCACATCAAGCCCACATCAAATCCACATCGATTTCTTCAATCTTACATTAAGCTCACATCAGGCCCACATCAAACCCACATCAAGCCCACATCAAGCCCACATCAAGCTCACGTCAAACCCACATCGAGCCCACATCGAATTCTTCAATCTCACAACAAGCTCACATCCAGCTCACACCAAGCCCACTTCAAGCCCACTTCAAGCCCATATCAATCCCACTTCAATCCCACATCAAACCCACATCAAGCTCACATTAAGCTCACATCAAGCCCACATCAAGCCCACATCAATCCCACATCAAACTCACATTAAGCTCACATCAAGCTCACATTTAACCCACATCGAGCCCACATCGAATTCTCCAATCTCACAATTAAGCTCACATCCAGCCCACATCAAGTTCACATCAATCCCGAATTAAACCCACATCAAACCCACATCAAGCTCACATCAAGCCCACATCAAGTCCACATGGAACTTTTCAATCTCACATTAAGCTCACATCAAGCTCACATCAAGTCCACACTTGAATACCAAGCCCACATCAAGTCCACATCGATTTTTTTAATTGCACATAAGCTCACATCAGGCCCACATCAAACCCACATTAAGCCCACATCGAATTCTTCAATCTCACAATTAAGCTCACAATTAAGCTCACATCCAGCCCACATCAAGTTCACATCAATCCCGAATCAAACCCACATCAAACCCACATCAAGCTCACATCAAGCTCTCATCAAGTCCACATGGAACTTTTCAATCTCACATTAAGCTCACATCAAGCTCACATCAAGTCCACACTTGAATACCAAGCCCACATCAAGCCCACATCAAGCCCACATCAAGCCCACATCAAGCCCACATAAAGCCCACATCAAGCCCACATCAAGCCCACTTCAAGCCCACTTCAAGCCCACATCAATCCCACTTCAATCCCACATCCAACCCACATCAAGCTCACATCAGGCCCAAATCAAACCCACATCAAGCCCACATCTAGCCCACATCAATCCCACATCAAGTCCACATCGATTTCTTTAATCTCACATTAAGCTCACATCAGGCTCACATCAAACCCACATCAAGCCCACATCGAATTCTCCAATCTCACAATTAAGCTCACATCCAGCCCACATCAAGTTCACATCAATCCCGAATCAAACCCACATCAAACCCACATCAAGCTCACATCAAGCTCACATCAAGTCCACATGGAACTTTTCAATCTCACATTAAGCTCACATCAAGCTCACATCAAGTCCACACTTGAATACCAAGCTCACATCAAGACCACATCAAGCCCACATCAAGCTCACATAAAGCCCACATCAAGTCCACATCGATTTTTTTAATTGCACATAAGCTCACATCAGACCCACATCAAGCCTACATCAAGCCCACATCAATCCCACTTCAATCCCACTTTAATCCCACATCAAACTCACATCAAGCCCACATCAAGCTGACATCAAATCCACATCGAGCCCACATCGAATTCTTCAATCTCACAATTAAGCTCACATAAAGCCGACATCAAGTCCACATCGATTTCTTTAATCTCACGTTAAGCTCACATCAGGCCCACATCAAGCCCACATCAAGCTCACATCAAGCCCACATCAATTCCACATTGAACTATACAGTCTCATATTAAGCCAACTTCAAGCCCACATCAAGCCCACATCGATCCCACTTCAATCCCACATCTAACCCACATCAAGCCCACATCAGACCCACATCGAGCCCACATCAAGCCCACATCAAGTCCACATTGATTTCTTTGATATCACATTAAGCTCACATCAGGCCCACATCAAACCCACATCAAGCCCTCATCAAGCCCACATCAAGCTCACATCAAGCCCACATCAAGCTCACATCAAGCCCACATCAAGTTCACATCAAGCCCACATCAAGTCCACATCGATTTCTTTAATCTCACATTAAGCTCACATCAGGCCCCCATCAAGCCCACATCAAGCTCACATCAAGCTCACATCAAGCGCACATCAAGTCCACATTCAACTCTATAGTCTCACATTAAGCCCACATCAAGCCCACATTAAGCCCACATCAAGCCCACATCAATCCCACTTCAATCCCACATCTAACCCACATCAAGCCCACATCAGGCCCAAATCAAACCCACATCAAGCCCACATCAAGCCCACATCGAGCCCACATCAAGCCCACATCAAGTCCACATTGATTTCTTTGATATCACATTAAGCTCACATCAGGCCCACATCAAACCCACATCAAGCCCACATCAAGCCCACATCAAGCTCACATTAAGCCCACATCAAGTTCACATCAAGCCCACATCAAGTCCACATCGATTTCTTTAATCTCACATTAAGCTCACATCAGGCCCCCATCAAGCCCACATCAAGCTCACATCAAGCGCACATCAAGTCCACATCAAGCCCACATCAAGCCCACAGCAAGCCCACATCAAGCCCACATCAAGCCCACTTCAAGACCTTTTCAAGCCCACATCAATCACACTTCAATCCCACATCTAACCCACATCAAGCCCACATCAGGCCCAAATCAAGCCCACATCAAGCCCACTTCAAGCCCTTTTCAAGCCCACATCAATCCCACTTCAATCCCACATCTAACCCACATCAAGCCCACATCAGGCCCAAATCAAACCCACATCAAGCCCACATTGATTTCTTTGATATCACATTAAGCTCACATCAGGCCCACATCAGGCCCAAATCAAACCCACATCAAGCCCACATCAAGCTCACATCAAGCCCACATCAAGCCCACATCAAGCCCGCATCAAGCCCACATCAAGCCCACATCAAGCCCACATCAAGCCCACATCAAGCCCACATGAAGCCCACATCAAGCCCACTTCAAGCCCTTTTTAAGCCCACATCAATCCCACTTCAATCCCACATCTAACCCACATCAAGCCCACATCAGGCCCAAATCAAACCCACATCAAGCCCACATTGATTTCTTTGATATCACATTAAGCTCACATCAGGCCCACATCAAACCCACATCAAGCCCACATCAATCCCACATCAAGCTCACATTAAGCTCACATCAGGCCCCCATCAAGCCCACATCAAGCGCACATCAAGCGCACATCAAGTCCACATTCAACTCTACAGTCTCACATTAAGCCCACATCAAGCCCACATTAAGCCCACATCAAGCCCACATCAAGCCCGCATCAAGCCCACATCAAGCCCACATCAAGCCCACATCAAGCCCACAGCAAGCCCACATCAAGCCCACATCAAGCCCACTTCAAGCCCTTTTCAAGCCCACATCAATCACACTTCAATCCCACATCTAACCCACATCAAACCCACATCAGGCCCAAATCAAACCCACATCAAGCCCACATCAAGCCCACATCAAGTCCACATTGATTTCTTTGATATCACATTAAGCTCACATCAGGCCCACATCAAACCCACATCAAGCCCAAATCAAGCCCACATCAAGCCCACTTCAAGCCCTTTTCAAGCCCACATCAATCCCACATCAATCCCACATCTAACCCACATCAAGCCCACATCAGGCCCAAATCAAACCCACATCAAGCCCACATTGATTTCTTTGATATCACATTAAGCTCACATCAGGCCCACATCAAACCCACATCAAGCCCACATCAAGCCCACATCAAGCCCACATCAAGCCCACATCAAGCCCGCATCAAGCCCACATCAAGCCCACATCAAGCCCACATCAAGCCCACATCAAGCCCACATCAAGCCCACATCAAGCCCACTTCAAGCCCTTTTTAAGCCCACATCAATCCCACTTCAATCCCACATCTAACCCACATCAAGCCCACATCAGGCCCAAATCAAACCCACATCAAGCCCACATTGATTTCTTTGATATCACATTAAGCTCACATCAGGCCCACATCAAACCCACATCAAGCCCACATCAAGCCCACATCAAGCTCACATTAAGCTCACATCAGGCCCCCATCAAGCCCACATCAAGCGCACATCAAGCTCACATCAAGCCCACATCAGGCCCAAATCAGACCCACATCAAGCCCACATCAAGCCCACATCGAGCCCACATCAAGCCCACATCAAGTCCACATTGATTTCTTTGATATCACATTAAGCTCACATCAGGCCCACATCAAACCCACATCAAGCCCACATCAAGCCCACATCAAGCTCACATCAAGCCCACATCAAGCCCACATCAAGCCCACATCAAGCCCACATCAAGCCCACATCAAGCCCACATCAAGCCCACTTCAAGCCCTTTTCAAGCCCACATCAATTCCACTTCAATCCCACATCTAATCCACATCAAGCCCACATCAGGCCCAAATCAAACCCACATCAAGCCCACATCAAGCCCACATCGAGCCCACATCAAGCCCACATCAAGTCCACATTGATTTCTTTGATATCACATTAAGCTCACATCAGGCCCACATCAAACCCACATCAAGCCCAAATCAAGCCCACATCAAGCCCACTTCAAGCCCTTTTCAAGCCCACATCAATCCCACTTCAATCCCACATCTAACCCACATCAAGCCCACATCAGGCCCAAATCAAACCCACATCAAGCCCACATTGATTTCTTTGATATCACATTAAGCTCACATCAGGCCCAAATCAAACCCACATCAAGCCCACATCAAGCCCACATCAAGTCCACATTGATTTCTTTGATATCACATTAAGCTCACATCAGGCCCACATCAAACCCACATCAAGCCCAAATCAAGCCCACATCAAGCCCACTTCAAGCCCTTTTCAAGCCCACATCAATCCCACTTCAATCCCACATCTAACCCACATCAAGCCCACATCAGGCCCAAATCAAACCCACATCAAGCCCACATTGATTTCTTTGATATCACATTAAGCTCACATCAGGCCCACATCAAACCCACATCAAGCCCACATCAAGCCCACATCAAGCTCACATCAAGCCCACATCAAGCCCACATCAAGCCCGCATCAAGCCCACATCAAGCCCACATCAAGCCCACATCAAGCCCACATCAAGCCCACATCAAGCCCACATCAAGCCCACTTCAAGCCCTTTTTAAGCCCACATCAATCCCACTTCAATCCCACATCTAACCCACATCAAGCCCACATCAGGCCCAAATCAAACCCACATCAAGCCCACATTGATTTCTTTGATATCACATTAAGCTCACATCAGGCCCACATCAAACCCACATCAAGCCCACATCAAGCCCACATCAAGCTCACATTAAGCTCACATCAGGCCCCCATCAAGCCCACATCAAGCGCACATCAAGCTCACATCAAGCCCACATCAGGCCCAAATCAGACCCACATCAAGCCCACATCAAGCCCACATCGAGCCCACATCAAGCCCACATCAAGTCCACATTGATTTCTTTGATATCACATTAAGCTCACATCAGGCCCACATCAAACCCACATCAAGCCCACATCAAGCCCACATCAAGCTCACATCAAGCCCACATCAAGCCCACATCAAGCCCACATCAAGCCCACATAAAGCCCACATCAAGCCCACATCAAGCCCACTTCAAGCCCTTTTCAAGCCCACATCAATTCCACTTCAATCCCACATCTAATCCACATCAAGCCCACATCAGGCCCAAATCAAACCCACATCAAGCCCACATCAAGCCCACATCGAGCCCACATCAAGCCCACATCAAGTCCACATTGATTTCTTTGATATCACATTAAGCTCACATCAGGCCCACATCAAACCCACATCAAGCCCAAATCAAGCCCACATCAAGCCCACTTCAAGCCCTTTTCAAGCCCACATCAATCCCACTTCAATCCCACATCTAACCCACATCAAGCCCACATCAGGCCCAAATCAAACCCACATCAAGCCCACATTGATTTCTTTGATATCACATTAAGCTCACATCAGGCCCACATCAAACCCACATCAAGCCCACATCAAGCCCACATCAAGCTCACATCAAGCCCACATCAAGCCCACATCAAGCCCGCATCAAGCCCACATCAAGCCCACATCAAGCCCACATCAAGCCCACATCAAGCCCACATCAAGCCCACATCAAGCCCACTTCAAGCCCTTTTTAAGCCCACATCAATCCCACTTCAATCCCACATCTAACCCACATCAAGCCCACATCAGGCCCAAATCAAACCCACATCAAGCCCACATTGATTTCTTTGATATCACATTAAGCTCACATCAGGCCCACATCAAACCCACATCAAGCCCACATCAAGCCCACATCAAGCTCACATTAAGCTCACATCAGGCCCCCATCAAGCCCACATCAAGCGCACATCAAGCGCACATCAAGTCCACAGTCAACTCTACAGTCTCACATTAAGCCCACATCAAGACCACATTAAGCCCACATCAAGCCCACATCAAGCCCGCATCAAGCCCACATCAAGCCCACATCAAGCCCACATCAAGCCCACAGCAAGCCCACTTCAAGCCCACATCAAGCCCACTTCAAGCCCTTTTCAAGCCCACATCAATCACACTTCAATCCCACATCTAACCCACATCAAACCCACATCAGGCCCAAATCAAACCCACATCAAGCCCACATCGAGCCCACATCGAGCCCACATCGAGCCCCCATCAAGTCCACATTGATTTCTTTGATATCACATTAAGCTCACATCAGGCCCACATCAAACCCACATCAAGCCCACATCAAGCCCACATCAAGCTCACATCAAGCCCACATCAAGCCCACATCAAACCCGCATCAAGCCCACATCAAGCCCACATCAAGCCCACATCAAGCCCACATCAAGCCCACATCAAGCCCACATCAAGCCCACTTCAAGCCCTTTTCAAGCCCACATCAATCCCACTTCAATCCCACATCTAACCCACATCAAGCCCACATCAGGCCCAAATCAAACCCACATCAAGCCCACATCAAGCCCACATCGAGCCCACATCAAGTCCACATCAAGTCCACATTGATTTCTTTGATATCACATTAAGCTCACATCAGGCCCACATCAAACCCACATCAAGCCCAAATCAAGCCCACATCAAGCCCACTTCAAGCCCTTTTCAAGCTCACATCAATCCCACTTCAATCCCACATCTAACCCACATCAAGACCACATCAGGCCCAAATCAAACCCACATCAATCCCACAATGATTTCTTTGATATCACATTAAGCTCACATCAGGCCCACATCAAGCCCACATCAAGCCCGCATCAAGCCCACATCAAGCCCACATCAAGCCCACATCAAGCCCACAGCAAGCCCACATCAAGCTCACATCAAGCCCACTTCAAGCCCTTTTCAAGCCCACATCAATCACACTTCAATCCCACATCTAACCCACATCAAACCCACATCAGGCCCCCATCAAGCCCACATCAAGCGCACATCAAGCTCACATCAAGCCCACATCAGGCCCAAATCAGACCCACATCAAGCCCACATCAAGTCCACATTGATTTCTTTGATATCACATTAAGCTCACATCAGGCCCACATCAAACCCACATCAAGCCCACATCAAGCCCACATCAAGCTCACATCAAGCTCACATCAAGCCCACATCAAGTCCACATCAAGCCCACATCAAGCCCACATCAAGCCCACATCAAGCCCACTTCAAGCCCTTTTCAAGCCCACATCAATCCCACTTCAATCCCACATCTAACCCACATCAAGCCCACATCAGGCCCAAATCAAACCCACATCAAGCCCACATCAAGCCCACATCGAGCCCACATCAAGCCCACATCAAGTCCACATTGATTTCTTTGATATCACATTAAGCTCACATCAGGCCCACATCAAACCCACATCAAGCCCAAATCAAGCCCACATCAAGCCCACTTCAAGCCCTTTTCAAGCCCACATCAATCCCACTTCAATCCCACATCTAACCCACATCAAGCCCACATCAGGCCCAAATCAAACCCACATCAAGCCCACATTGATTTCTTTGATATCACATTAAGCTCACATCAGGCCCACATCAAACCCACATCAAGCCCACATCAAGCCCACATCAAGCTCACATCAAGCCCACATCAAGCCCACATCAAGCCCGCATCAAGCCCACATCAAGCCCACATCAAGCCCACATCAAGCCCACATCAAGCCCACATCAAGCCCACATCAAGCCCACATCAAGCCCTTTTTAAGCCCACATCAATCCCACTTCAATCCCACATCTAACCCACATCAAGCCCACATCAGGCCCAAATCAAACCCACATCAAGCCCACATTGATTTCTTTGATATCACATTAAGCTCACATCAGGCCCACATCAAACCCACATCAAGCCCACATCAAGCCCACATCAAGCTCACATTAAGCTCACATCAGGCCCCCATCAAGCCCACATCAAGCGCACATCAAGCGCACATCAAGTCCACATTCAACTCTACAGTCTCACATTAAGCCCACATCAAGCCCACATTAAGCCCACATCAAGCCCACATCAAGCCCGCATCAAGCCCACATCAAGCCCACATGAAGCCCACATCAAGCCCACAGCAAGCCCACATCAAGCCCACATCAATCCCACTTCAAGCGCACATCAAGTCCACATTCAACTCTACAGTCTCACATTAAGCCCACATCAAGCCCACATTAAGCCCACATCAAGCCCACATCAAGCCCACATCAAGCCCACATCAAGCCCACATCAAGCCCACATCAAGCCCACTTCAAACCCTTTTCAAGCCCACATCAATCCCACTTCAATCCCACATCTAACCCACATCAAGCCCACATCAGGCCCAAATCAAACCCACATCAAGCCCACATCAAGCCCACATCGAGCCCACATCAAGTCCACATCAAGTCCACATTGATTTCTTTGATATCACATTAAGCTCACATCAGGCCCACATCAAACCCACATCAAGCCCAAATCAAGCCCACATCAAGCCCACTTCAAGCCCTTTTCAAGCTCACATCAATCCCACTTCAATCCCACATCTAACCCACATCAAGACCACATCAGGCCCAAATCAAACCCACATCAATCCCACAATGATTTCTTTGATATCACATTAAGCTCACATCAGGCCCACATCAAGCCCACATCAAGCCCGCATCAAGCCCACATCAAGCCCACATCAAGCCCACATCAAGCCCACAGCAAGCCCACATCAAGCTCACATCAAGCCCACTTCAAGCCCTTTTCAAGCCCACATCAATCACACTTCAATCCCACATCTAACCCACATCAAACCCACATCAGGCCCCCATCAAGCCCACATCAAGCGCACATCAAGCTCACATCAAGCCCACATCAGGCCCAAATCAGACCCACATCAAGCCCACATCAAGTCCACATTGATTTCTTTGATATCACATTAAGCTCACATCAGGCCCACATCAAACCCACATCAAGCCCACATCAAGCCCACATCAAGCTCACATCAAGCTCACATCAAGCCCACATCAAGCCCACATCAAGCCCACATCAAGCCCACATCAAGCCCACATCAAGCCCACTTCAAGCCCTTTTCAAGCCCACATCAATCCCACTTCAATCCCACATCTAACCCACATCAAGCCCACATCAGGCCCAAATCAAACCCACATCAAGCCCACATCAAGCCCACATCGAGCCCACATCAAGCCCACATCAAGTCCACATTGATTTCTTTGATATCACATTAAGCTCACATCAGGCCCACATCAAACCCACATCAAGCCCAAATCAAGCCCACATCAAGCCCACTTCAAGCCCTTTTCAAGCCCACATCAATCCCACTTCAATCCCACATCTAACCCACATCAAGCCCACATCAGGCCCAAATCAAACCCACATCAAGCCCACATTGATTTCTTTGATATCACATTAAGCTCACATCAGGCCCACATCAAACCCACATCAAGCCCACATCAAGCCCACATCAAGCTCACATCAAGCCCACATCAAGCCCACATCAAGCCCGCATCAAGCCCACATCAAGCCCACATCAAGCCCACATCAAGCCCACATCAAGCCCACATCAAGCCCACATCAAGCCCACATCAAGCCCTTTTTAAGCCCACATCAATCCCATTTCAATCCCACATCTAACCCACATCAAGCCCACATCAGGCCCAAATCAAACCCACATCAAGCCCACATTGATTTCTTTGATATCACATTAAGCTCACATCAGGCCCACATCAAACCCACATCAAGCCCACATCAAGCCCACATCAAGCTCACATTAAGCTCACATCAGGCCCCCATCAAGCCCACATCAAGCGCACATCAAGCGCACATCAAGTCCACATTCAACTCTACAGTCTCACATTAAGCCCACATCAAGCCCACATTAAGCCCACATCAAGCCCACATCAAGCCCGCATCAAGCCCACATCAATCCCACATGAAGCCCACATCAAGCCCACAGCAAGCCCACATCAAGCCCACATCAAGCCCACTTCAAGCCCTTTTCAAGCCCACATCAATCACACTTCAATCCCACATCTAACCCACATCAAACCCACATCAGGCCCAAATCAAACCCACATCAAGCCCACATCAAGCCCACATCGAGCCCACATCGAGCCCCCATCAAGTCCACATTGATTTCTTTGATATCACATTAAGCTCACATCAGGCCCACATCAAACCCACATCAAGCCCACATCAAGCCCACATCAAGCTCACATCAAGCCCACATCAAGCCCACATCAAACCCGCATCAAGCCCACATCAAGCCCACATCAAGCCCACATCAAGCCCACATCAAGCCCACATCAAGCCCACATCAAGCCCACTTCAAGCCCTTTTCAAGCCCACATCAATCCCACTTCAATCCCACATCTAACCCACATCAAGCCCACATCAGGCCCAAATCAAACCCACATCAAGCCCACATCAAGCCCACATCGAGCCCACATCAAGCCCACATCAAGCCCACATCAAGTCCACATTGATTTCTTTGATATCACATTAAGCTCACATCAGGCCCACATCAAACCCACATCAAGCCCAAATCAAGCCCACATCAAGCCCACTTCAAGCCCTTTTCAATCCCACATCAATCCTACTTCAATCCCACATCTAACCCACATCAAGCCCACATCAGGCCCAAATCAAACCCACATCAATCCCACAATGATTTCTTTGATATCACATTAAGCTCACATCAGGCCCACATCAAGCCCACATCAAGCCCGCATCAAGCCCACATCAAGCCCACATCAAGCCCACATCAAGCCCACAGCAAGCCCACATCAAGCTCACATCAAGCCCACTTCAAGCCCTTTTCAAGCCCACATCAATCACACTTCAATCCCACATCTAACCCACATCAAACCCACATCAGGCCCAAATCAAACCCACATCAAGCCCACATCAAGCCCACATCGAGCCCACATCGAGCCCCCATCAAGTCCACATTGATTTCTTTGATATCACATTAAGCTCACATCAGGCCCACATCAAACCCACATCAAGCCCACATCAAGCCCACATCAAGCTCACATCAAGCCCACATCAAGTCCACATCAAGCCCACATCAAGCCCACATCAAGCCCACATCAAGCCCACATCAAGCCCACTTCAAGCCCTTTTCAAGCCCACATCAATCCCACTTCAATCCCACATCTAACCCACATCAAGCCCACATCAGGCCCAAATCAAACCCACATCAAGCCCACATCAAGCCCACATCGAGCCCACATCAAGCCCACATCAAGTCCACATTGATTTCTTTGATATCACATTAAGCTCACATCAGGCCCACATCAAACCCACATCAAGCCCAAATCAAGCCCACATCAAGCCCACTTCAAGCCCTTTTCAAGCCCACATCAATCCCACTTCAATCCCACATCTAACCCACATCAAGCCCACATCAGGCCCAAATCAAACCCACATCAAGCCCACATTGATTTCTTTGATATCACATTAAGCTCACATCAGGCCCACATCAAACCCACATCAAACCCACATCAAGCCCACATCAAGCTCACATCAAGCCCACATCAAGCCCACATCAAGCCCGCATCAAGCCCACATCAAGCCCACATCAAGCCCACATCAAGCCCACATCAAGCCCACATCAAGCCCACATCAAGCCCACTTCAAGCCCTTTTTAAGCCCACATCAATCCCACTTCAATCCCACATCTAACCCACATCAAGCCCACATCAGGCCCAAATCAAACCCACATCAAGCCCACATTGATTTCTTTGATATCACATTAAGCTCACATCAGGCCCACATCAAACCCACATCAAGCCCACATCAAGCCCACATCAAGCTCACATTAAGCTCACATCAGGCCCCCATCAAGCCCACATCAAGCGCACATCAAGCTCACATCAAGCCCACATCAGGCCCAAATCAGACCCACATCAAGCCCACATCAAGCCCACATCGAGCCCACATCAAGCCCACATCAAGTCCACATTGATTTCTTTGATATCACATTAAGCTCACATCAGGCCCACATCAAACCCACATCAAACCCACATCAAGCCCACATCAAGCTCACATCAAGCCCACATCAAGCCCACATCAAGCCCACATCAAGCCCACATCAAGCCCACATCAAGCCCACATCAAGCCCACTTCAAGCCCTTTTCAAGCCCACATCAATTCCACTTCAATCCCACATCTAATCCACATCAAGCCCACATCAGGCCCAAATCAAACCCACATTAAGCCCACATCAAGCCCACATCGAGCCCACATCAAGCCCACATCAAGTCCACATTGATTTCTTTGATATCACATTAAGCTCACATCAGGCCCACATCAAACCCACATCAAGCCCAAATCAAGCCCACATCAAGCCCACTTCAAGCCCTTTTCAAGCCCACATCAATCCCACTTCAATCCCACATCTAACCCACATCAAGCCCACATCAGGCCCAAATCAAACCCACATCAAGCCCACATTGATTTCTTTGATATCACATTAAGCTCACATCAGGCCCAAATCAAACCCACATCAAGCGCACATCAAGCCCACATCAAGTCCACATTGATTTCTTTGATATCACATTAAGCTCACATCAGGCCCACATCAAACCCACATCAAGCCCAAATCAAGCCCACATCAAGCCCACTTCAAGCCCTTTTCAAGCCCACATCAATCCCACTTCAATCCCACATCTAACCCACATCAAGCCCACATCAGGCCCAAATCAAACCCACATCAAGCAAACATTGATTTCTTTGATATCACATTAAGCTCACATCAGGCCCACATCAAACCCACATCAAGCCCACATCAAGCCCACATCAAGCTCACATCAAGCCCACATCAAGCCCACATCAAGCCCGCATCAAGCCCACATCAAGCCCACATCAAGCCCACATCAAGCCCACATCAAGCCCACATCAAGCCCACATCAAGCCCACTTCAAGCCCTTTTTAAGCCCACATCAATCCCACTTCAATCCCACATCTAACCCACATCAAGCCCACATCAGGCCCAAATCAAACCCACATCAAGCCCACATTGATTTCTTTGATATCACATTAAGCTCACATCAGGCCCACATCAAACCCACATCAAGCCCACATCAAGCCCACATCAAGCTCACATTAAGCTCACATCAGGCCCCCATCAAGCCCACATCAAGCGCACATCAAGCTCACATCAAGCCCACATCAGGCCCAAATCAGACCCACATCAAGCCCACATCAAGCCCACATCGAGCCCACATCAAGCCCACATCAAGTCCACATTGATTTCTTTGATATCACATTAAGCTCACATCAGGCCCACATCAAACCCACATCAAGCCCACATCAAGCCCACATCAAGCTCACATCAAGCCCACATCAAGCCCACATCAAGCCCACATCAAGCCCACATCAAGCCCACATCAAGCCCACATCAAGCCCACTTCAAGCCCTTTTCAAGCCCACATCAATTCCACTTCAATCCCACATCTAATCCACATCAAGCCCACATCAGGCCCAAATCAAACCCACATCAAGCCCACATCAAGCCCACATCGAGCCCACATCAAGCCCACATCAAGTCCACATTGATTTCTTTGATATCACATTAAGCTCACATCAGACCCACATCAAACCCACATCAAGCCCAAATCAAGCCCACATCAAGCCCACTTCAAGCCCTTTTCAAGCCCACATCAATCCCACTTCAATCCCACATCTAACCCACATCAAGCCCACATCAGGCCCAAATCAAACCCACATCAAGCCCACATTGATTTCTTTGATATCACATTAAGCTCACATCAGGCCCACATCAAACCCACATCAAGCCCACATCAAGCCCACATCAAGCTCACATCAAGCCAACATCAAGCCCACATCAAGCCCGCATCAAGCCCACATCAAGCCCACATCAAGCCCACATCAAGCCCACATCAAGCCCACATCAAGCCCACATCAAGCCCACTTCAAGCCCTTTTTAAGCCCACATCAATCCCACTTCAATCCCACATCTAACCCACATCAAGCCCACATCAGGCCCAAATCAAACCCACATCAAGCCCACATTGATTTCTTTGATATCACATTAAGCTCACATCAGGCCCACATCAAACCCACATCAAGCCCACATCAAGCCCACATCAAGCTCACATTAAGCTCACATCAGGCCCCCATCAAGCCCACATCAAGCGCACATCAAGCGCACATCAAGTCCACATTCAACTGTACAGTCTCACATTAAGCCCACATCAAGCCCACATTAAGCCCACATCAAGCCCACATCAAGCCCGCATCAAGCCCACATCAAGCCCACATCAAGCCCACATCAAGCCCACAGCAAGCCCACATCAAGCCCACATCAAGCCCACTTCAAGCCCTTTTCAAGCCCACATCAATCACACTTCAATCCCACATCTAACCCACATCAAACCCACATCAGGCCCAAATCAAACCCACATCAAGCCCACATCGAGCCCACATCGAGCCCACATCGAGCCCCCATCAAGTCCACATTGATTTCTTTGATATCACATTAAGCTCACATCAGGCCCACATCAAACCCACATCAAGCCCACATCAAGCCCACATCAAGCTCACATCAAGCCCACATCAAGCCCACATCAAACCCGCATCAAGCCCACATCAAGCCCACATCAAGCCCACATCAAGCCCACATCAAGCCCACATCAAGCCCACATCAAGCCCACTTCAAGCCCTTTTCAAGCCCACATCAATCCCACTTCAATCCCACATCTAACCCACATCAAGCCCACATCAGGCCCAAATCAAACCCACATCAAGCCCACATCAAGCCCACATCGAGCCCACATCAAGCCCACATCAAGCCCACATCAAGTCCACATTGATTTCTTTGATATCACATTAAGCTCACATCAGGCCCACATCAAACCCACATCAAGCCCAAATCAAGCCCACATCAAGCCCACTTCAAGCCCTTTTCAAGCTCACATCAATCCCACTTCAATCCCACATCTAACCCACATCAAGCCCACATCAGGCCCAAATCAAACCCACATCAATCCCACAATGATTTCTTTGATATCACATTAAGCTCACATCAGGCCCACATCAAGCCCACATCAAGCCCGCATCAAGCCCGCATCAAGCCCACATCAAGCCCACATCAAGCCCACAGCAAGCCCACATCAAGCTCACATCAAGCCCACTTCAAGCCCTTTTCAAGCCCACATCAATCACACTTCAATCCCACATCAGGCCCACATCAAACCCACATCAAGCCCAAATCAAGCCCACATCAAGCCCACTTCAAGCCCTTTTCAATCCCACATCAATCCCACTTCAATCCCACATCTAACCCACATCAAGCCCACATCAGGCCCAAATCAAACCCACATCAATCCCACAATGATTTCTTTGATATCACATTAAGCTCACATCAGGCCCACATCAAGCCCACATCAAGCCCGCATCAAGCCCACATCAAGCCCACATCAAGCCCACATCAAGCCCACAGCAAGCCCACATCAAGCTCACATCAAGCCCACTTCAAGCCCTTTTCAAGCCCACATCAATCACACTTCAATCCCACATCTAACCCACATCAAACCCACATCAGGCCCAAATCAAACCCACATCAAGCCCACATCAAGCCCACATCGAGCCCACATCGAGCCCCCATCAAGTCCACATTGATTTCTTTGATATCACATTAAGCTCACATCAGGCCCACATCAAACCCACATCAAGCCCACATCAGGCCCACATCAAACCCACATCAAGCCCACATCAAGCCCACATCAAGCTCACATTAAGCTCACATCAGGCCCCCATCAAGCCCACATCAAGCGCACATCAAGCTCACATCAAGCCCACATCAGGCCCAAATCAGACCCACATCAAGCCCACATCAAGCCCACATCGAGCCCACATCAAGCCCACATCAAGTCCACATTGATTTCTTTGATATCACATTAAGCTCACATCAGGCCCACATCAAACCCACATCAAGCCCACATCAAGCCCACATCAAGCTCACATCAAGCCCACATCAAGCCCACATCAAGCCCACATCAAGCCCACATCAAGCCCACATCAAGCCCACATCAAGCCCACTTCAAGCCCTTTTCAAGCCCACATCAATTCCACTTCAATCCCACATCTAATCCACATCAAGCCCACATCAGGCCCAAATCAAACCCACATCAAGCCCACATCAAGCCCACATCGAGCCCACATCAAGCCCACATCAAGTCCACATTGATTTCTTTGATATCACATTAAGCTCACATCAGACCCACATCAAACCCACATCAAGCCCAAATCAAGCCCACATCAAGCCCACTTCAAGCCCTTTTCAAGCCCACATCAATCCCACTTCAATCCCACATCTAACCCACATCAAGCCCACATCAGGCCCAAATCAAACCCACATCAAGCCCACATTGATTTCTTTGATATCACATTAAGCTCACATCAGGCCCACATCAAACCCACATCAAGCCCACATCAAGCCCACATCAAGCTCACATCAAGCCAACATCAAGCCCACATCAAGCCCGCATCAAGCCCACATCAAGCCCACATCAAGCCCACATCAAGCCCACATCAAGCCCACATCAAGCCCACATCAAGCCCACTTCAAGCCCTTTTTTAGCCCACATCAATCCCACTTCAATCCCACATCTAACCCACATCAAGCCCACATCAGGCCCAAATCAAACCCACATCAAGCCCACATTGATTTCTTTGATATCACATTAAGCTCACATCAGGCCCACATCAAACCCACATCAAGCCCACATCAAGCCCACATCAAGCTCACATTAAGCTCACATCAGGCCCCCATCAAGCCCACATCGAGCCCACATCGAGCCCACATCAAGCCCACATCAAGTCCACATTGATTTCTTTGATATCACATTAAGCTCACATCAGGCCCACATAAAACCCACATCAAGCCCACATCAAGTTCACTTCAAGCCCTTTTCAAGCCCACATCAATCCCACTTCAATCCCACATCTAACCCACATCAAGCCCACATCAGGCCCAAATCAAACCCACATCAAGCCCACATTGATTTCTTTGATATCACATTAAGCTCACATCAGGCCCACATCAAACCCACATCAAGCCCACATCAAGCCCACATCAAGCTCACATTAAGCTCACATCAGGCCCCCATCAAGCCCACATCAAGCGCACATCAAGCGCACATCAAGTCCACATTCAACTCTACAGTCTCACATTAAGCCCACATCAAGCCCACATTAAGTCCACATCAAGCCCACATCAAGCCCGCATCAAGCCCACATCAAGCCCACATCAAGCCCACATCAAGCCCACAGCAAGCCCACATCAAGCCCACATCAAGCCCACTTCAAGACCTTTTCAAGCCCACATCAATCACACTTCAATCCCACATCTAACCCACATCAAGCCCACATCAGTCCCAAATCAAGCCCACATCAAGCCCACTTCAAGCCCTTTTCAAGCCCACATCAATCCCACTTCAATCCCACATCTAACCCACATCAAGCCCACATCAAGCTCACATCAAGCTCACATCAAGCGCACATCAAGTCCACATTCAACTCTATAGTCTCACATTAAGCCCACATCAAGCCCACATTAAGCCCACATCAAGCCCACATCAATCCCACTTCAATCCCACATCTAACCCACATCAAGCCCACATCAGGCCCAAATCAAACCCACATCAAGCCCACATCAAGCCCACATCGAGCCCACATCAAGCCCACATCAAGTCCACATTGATTTCTTTGATATCACATTAAGCTCACATCAGGCCCACATAAAACCCACATCAAGCCCACATCAAGCCCACATCAAGCTCACATTAAGCCCACATCAAGTTCACATCAAGCCCACATCAAGTCCACATCGATTTCTTTAATCTCACATTAAGCTCACATCAGGCCCCCATCAAGCCCACATCAAGCTCACATCAAGCGCACATCAAGTCCACATCAAGCCCACATCAAGCCCACAGCAAGCCCACATCAAGCCCACATCAAGCCCACTTCAAAACCTTTTCAAGCCCACATCAATCACACTTCAATCCCACATCTAACCCACATCAAGCCCACATCAAGCCCACATCAAGCTCACATTAAGCTCACATCAGGCCCCCATCAAGCGCACATCAAGCGCACATCAAGTCCACATTCAACTCTACAGTCTCACATTAAGCCCACATCAAGCCCACATTAAGTCCACATCAAGCCCACATCAATCCCACTTCAATCCCACATCTAACCCACATCAAGCCCACATCAGGCCCAAATCAAACCCACATCAAGCCCACATCAAGCCCACATCGAGCCCACATCAAGCCCACATCAAGTCCACATTGATTTCTTTGATATCACATTAAGCTCACATCAGGCCCACATAAAACCCACATCAAGCCCACATCAAGCCCACATCAAGCTCACATTAAGCCCACATCAAGTTCACATCAAGCCCACATCAAGTCCACATCGATTTCTTTAATCTCACATTAAGCTCACATCAGGCCCCCATCAAGCCCACATCAAGCTCACATCAAGCGCACATCAAGTCCACATCAAGCCCACATCAAGCCCACAGCAAGCCCACATCAAGCCCACATCAAGCCCACTTCAAGACCTTTTCAAGCCCACATCAATCACACTTCAATCCCACATCTAACCCACATCAAGCCCACATCAGGCCCAAATCAAGCCCACATCAAGCCCACTTCAAGCCCTTTTCAAGCCCACATCAAGCCCACTTCAAGCCCTTTTCAAGCCCACATCAATCCCACTTCAATCCCACATCTAACCCACATCAAGCCCACATCAGGCCCAAATCAAACCCACATCAAGCCCACATTGATTTCTTTGATATCACATTAAGCTCACATCAGGCCCACATCAAACCCACATCAAGCCCACATCAAGCCCACATCAAGCTCACATCAAGCCCACATCAAGCCCACATCAAGCCCGCATCAAGCCCACATCAAGCCCACATCAAGCCCACATCAAGCCCACATCAAGCCCCCATGAAGCCCACATCAAGCCCACTTCAAGCCCTTTTTAAGCCCACATCAATCCCACTTCAATCCCACATCTAACCCACATCAAGCCCACATCAGGCCCAAATCAAACCCACATCAAGCCCACATTGATTTCTTTGATATCACATTAAGCTCACATCAGGCCCACATCAAACCCACATCAAGCCCACATCAATCCCACATCAAGCTCACATTAAGCTCACATCAGGCCCCCATCAAGCCCACATCAAGCGCACATCAAGCGCACATCAAGTCCACATTCAACTCTACAGTCTCACATTAAGCCCACATCAAGCCCACATTAAGCCCACATCAAGCCCACATCAAGCCCGCATCAAGCCCACATCAAGCCCACATCAAGCCCACATCAAGCCCACAGCAAGCCCACATCAAGCCCACATCAAGCCCACTTCAAGCCCTTTTCAAGCCCACATCAATCACACTTCAATCCCACATCTAACCCACATCAAACCCACATCAGGCCCAAATCAAACCCACATCAAGCCCACATCAAGCCCACATCAAGTCCACATTGATTTCTTTGATATCACATTAAGCTCACATCAGGCCCACATCAAACCCACATCAAGCCCAAATCAAGCCCACATCAAGCCCACTTCAAGCCCTTTTCAAGCCCACATCAATCCCACTTCAATCCCACATCTAACCCACATCAAGCCCACATCAGGCCCAAATCAAACCCACATCAAGCCCACATTGATTTCTTTGATATCACATTAAGCTCACATCAGGCCCACATCAAACCCACATCAAGCCCACATCAAGCCCACATCAAGCTCACATCAAGCCCACATCAAGCCCACATCAAGCCCGCATCAAGCCCACATCAAGCCCACATCAAGCCCACATCAAGCCCACATCAAGCCCACATCAAGCCCACATCAAGCCCACGTCAAGCCCTTTTTAAGCCCACATCAATCCCACTTCAATCCCACATCTAACCCACATCAAGCCCACATCAGGCCCAAATCAAACCCACATCAAGCCCACATTGATTTCTTTGATATCACATTAAGCTCACATCAGGCCCACATCAAACCCACATCAAGCCCACATCAAGCCCACATCAAGCTCACATTAAGCTCACATCAGGCCCCCATCAAGCCCACATCAAGCGCACATCAAGCTCACATCAAGCCCACATCAGGCCCAAATCAGACCCACATCAAGCCCACATCAAGCCCACATCGAGCCCACATCAAGCCCACATCAAGTCCACATTGATTTCTTTGATATCACATTAAGCTCACATCAGGCCCACATCAAACCCACATCAAGCCCACATCAAGCCCACATCAAGCTCACATCAAGCCCACATCAAGCCCACATCAAGCCCACATCAAGCCCACATCAAGCCCACATCAAGCCCACATCAAGCCCACTTCAAGCCCTTTTCAAGCCCACATCAATTCCACTTCAATCCCACATCTAATCCACATCAAGCCCACATCAGGCCCAAATCAAACCCACATCAAGCCCACATCAAGCCCACATCGAGCCCACATCAAGCCCACATCAAGCCCACATCAAGCCCACATCAAACCCACATCAAGCCCACATCAAGCCCACATCGAGCCCACATCAAGCCCACATCAAGTCCACATTGATTTCTTTGATATCACATTAAGCTCACATCAGGCCCACATCAAACCCACATCAAGCCCACATCAAGCCCACATCAAGCTCACATCAAGCCCACATCAAGCTCACATCAAGCCCACATCAAGCTCACATCAAGCCCACATCAAGCCCTTTTCAAGCCCACATCAATCCCACTTCAATCCCACAATGATTTCTTTGATATCACATTAAGCTCACATCAGGCCCACATCAAACCCACATCAAGCCCACATCAAGCCCACATCAAGCTCACATCAAGCCCACATCAAGCCCACATCAAGCCCGCATCAAGCCCACATCAAGCCCACATCAAGCCCACATCAAGCCCACATCAAGCCCACATCAAGCCCACATCAAGCCCACTTCAAGCCCTTTTCAAGCCCACATCAATCCCACTTCAATCCCACATCTAACCCACATCAAGCCCACATCAAGCCCACATCAAGCCCGCATCAAGCCCACATCAAGCCCACATCAAGCCCACATCAAGCCCACATCAAGCCCACATCAAGCCCACATCAAGCCCACTTCAAGCCCTTTTCAAGCCCACATCAATCCCACTTCAATCCCACATCTAACCCACATCAAGCCCACATCAGGCCCAAATCAAACCCACATCAAGCCCACATCAAGCCCACATCGAGCCCACATCAAGCCCACATCAAGTCCACATTGATTTCTTTGATATCACATTAAGCTCACATCAGGCCCACATCAAACCCACATCAAGCCCACATCAAGCCCACATCAAGCTCACATCAAGCCCACATCAAGCTCACATCAAGCCCACATCAAGCTCACATCAAGCCCACATCAAGCCCTTTTCAAGCCCACATCAATCCCACTTCAATCCCACATCTAACCCACATCAAACCCACATCAGGCCCACATCGAGCAGACATCAAGTCCACATCAAGCTCACATCAAGCCCACATCAAGCTCACATCAATTCCACATCAAGCCCTTTTCAAGCCCACATCAATCCCACTTCAATCCCACATCTAACCCACATCAAGCCCACATCAGGCCCAAATCAAACCCACATCAATCCCACAATGATTTCTTTGATATCACATTAAGCTCACATCAGGCCCACATCAAGCCCACATCAAGCCCGCATCAAGCCCACATCAAGCCCACATCAAGCCCACATCAAGCCCACAGCAAGCCCACATCAAGCCCACATCAAGCCCACTTCAAGCCCTTTTCAAGCCCACATCAATCACACTTCAATCCCACATCTAACCCACATCAAACCCACATCAGGCCCAAATCAAACCCACATCAAGCCCACATCAAGCCCACATCGAGCCCACATCGAGCCCCCATCAAGTCCACATTGATTTCTTTGATATCACATTAAGCTCACATCAGGCCCACATCAAACCCACATCAAGCCCACATCAAGCCCACATCAAGTTCACATCAAGCCCACATCAAGCCCACATCAAGCCCGCATCAAGCCCACATCAAGCCCACATCAAGCCCACATCAAGCCCACATCAAGCCCACATCAAGCCCACATCAAGCCCACTTCAAGCCCTTTTCAAGCCCACATCAATCCCACTTCAATCCCACATCTAACCCACATCAAGCCCACATCAGGCCCAAATCAAACCCACATCAAGCCCACATCAAGCCCACATCGAGCCCACATCAAGCCCACATCAAGTCCACATTGATTTCTTTGATATCACATTAAGCTCACATCAGGCCCACATCAAACCCACATCAAGCCCAAATCAAGCCCACATCAAGCCCACTTCAAGCCCTTTTCAAGCCCACATCAATCCCACTTCAATCCCACATCTAACCCACATCAAGCCCACATCAGACCCAAATCAAACCCACATCAATCCCACAATGATTTCTTTGATATCACATTAAGCTCACATCAGGCCCACATCAAACCCACATCAAGCCCACATCAAGCCCACATCAAGCTCACATCAAGCCCACATCAAGCCCACATCAAGCCCGCATCAAGCCCACATCAAGCCCACATCAAGCCCACATCAAGCCCACATCAAGCCCACATCAAGCCCACATCAAGCCCATTTCAAGCCCTTTTCAAGCCCACATCAATCCCACTTCAATCCCACATCTAACCCACATCAAGCCCACATCAGGCCCAAATCAAACCCACATCAAGCCCACATTGATTTCTTTGATATCACATTAAGCTCACATCAGGCCCACATCAAACCCACATCAAGCCCACATCAAGCCCACATCAAGCTCACATTAAGCTCACATCAGGCCCCCATCAAGCGCACATCAAGCGCACATCAAGTCCACATTCAACTCTACAGTCTCACATTAAGCCCACATCAAGCCCACATTAAGTCCACATCAAGCCCACATCAAGCCCGCATCAAGCCCACATCAAGCCCACATCAAGCCCACATCAAGCCCACAGCAAGCCCACATCAAGCCCACATCAAGCCCACTTCAAGACTTTTTCAAGCCCACATCAATCACACTTCAATCCCACATCTAACCCACATCAAGCCCACATCAGTCCCAAATCAAGCCCACATCAAGCCCACTTCAAGCCCTTTTCAAGCCCACATCAATCCCACTTCAATCCCACATCTAACCCACATCAAGCCCACATCAAGCTCACATCAAGCTCACATCAAGCGCACATCAAGTCCACATTCAACTCTATAGTCTCACATTAAGCCCACATCAAGCCCACATTAAGCCCACATCAAGCCCACATCAATCCCACTTCAATCCCACATCTAACCCACATCAAGCCCACATCAGGCCCAAATCAAACCCACATCAAGCCCACATCGAGCCCACATCGAGCCCACATCAAGCCCACATCAAGTCCACATTGATTTCTTTGATATCACATTAAGCTCACATCAGGCCCACATAAAACCCACATCAAGCCCACATCAAGTTCACTTCAAGCCCTTTTCAAGCCCACATCAATCCCACTTCAATCCCACATCTAACCCACATCAAGCCCACATCAGGCCCAAATCAAACCCACATCAAGCCCACATTGATTTCTTTGATATCACATTAAGCTCACATCAGGCCCACATCAAACCCACATCAAGCCCACATCAAGCCCACATCAAGCTCACATTAAGCTCACATCAGGCCCCCATCAAGCCCACATCAAGCGCACATCAAGCGCACATCAAGTCCACATTCAACTCTACAGTCTCACATTAAGCCCACATCAAGCCCACATTAAGTCCACATCAAGCCCACATCAAGCCCGCATCAAGCCCACATCAAGCCCACATCAAGCCCACATCAAGCCCACAGCAAGCCCACATCAAGCCCACATCAAGCCCACTTCAAGACCTTTTCAAGCCCACATCAATCACACTTCAATCCCACATCTAACCCACATCAAGCCCACATCAGTCCCAAATCAAGCCCACATCAAGCCCACTTCAAGCCCTTTTCAAGCCCACATCAATCCCACTTCAATCCCACATCTAACCCACATCAAGCCCACATCAAGCTCACATCAAGCTCACATCAAGCGCACATCAAGTCCACATTCAACTCTATAGTCTCACATTAAGCCCACATCAAGCCCACATTAAGCCCACATCAAGCCCACATCAATCCCACTTCAATCCCACATCTAACCCACATCAAGCCCACATCAGGCCCAAATCAAACCCACATCAAGCCCACATCAAGCCCACATCGAGCCCACATCAAGCCCACATCAAGTCCACATTGATTTCTTTGATATCACATTAAGCTCACATCAGGCCCACATAAAACCCACATCAAGCCCACATCAAGCCCACATCAAGCTCACATTAAGCCCACATCAAGTTCACATCAAGCCCACATCAAGTCCACATCGATTTCTTTAATCTCACATTAAGCTCACATCAGGCCCCCATCAAGCCCACATCAAGCTCACATCAAGCGCACATCAAGTCCACATCAAGCCCACATCAAGCCCACAGCAAGCCCACATCAAGCCCACATCAAGCCCACTTCAAAACCTTTTCAAGCCCACATCAATCACACTTCAATCCCACATCTAACCCACATCAAGCCCACATCAGGCCCAAATCAAGCCCACATCAAGCCCACTTCAGGCCCTTTTCAAGCCCACATCAATCCCACTTCAATCCCACATCTAACCCACATCAAGCCCACATCAGGCCCAAATCAAACCCACATCAAGCCCACATTGATTTCTTTGATATCACATTAAGCTCACATCAGGCCCACATCAAACCCACATCAAGCCCACATCAAGCCCACATCAAGCTCACATCAAGCCCACATCAAGCCCACATCAAGCCCGCATCAAGCCCACATCAAGCCCACATCAAGCCCACATCAAGCCCACATCAAGCCCACATGAAGCCCACATCAAGCCCACTTCAAGCCCTTTTTAAGCCCACATCAATCCCACTTCAATCCCACATCTAACCCACATCAAGCCCACATCAGGCCCAAATCAAACCCACATCAAGCCCACATTGATTTCTTTGATATCACATTAAGCTCACATCAGGCCCACATCAAACCCACATCAAGCCCACATCAATCCCACATCAAGCTCACATTAAGCTCACATCAGGCCCCCATCAAGCCCACATCAAGCGCACATCAAGCGCACATCAAGTCCACATTCAACTCTACAGTCTCACATTAAGCCCACATCAAGCCCACATTAAGCCCACATCAAGCCCACATCAAGCCCGCATCAAGCCCACATCAAGCCCTCATCAAGCCCACATCAAGCCCACAGCAAGCCCACATCAAGCCCACATCAAGCCCACTTCAAGCCCTTTTCAAGCCCACATCAATCACACTTCAATCCCACATCTAACCCACATCAAACCCACATCAGGCCCAAATCAAACCCACATCAAGCCCACATCAAGCCCACATCAAGTCCACATTGATTTCTTTGATATCACATTAAGCTCACATCAGGCCCACATCAAACCCACATCAAGCCCAAATCAAGCCCACATCAAGCCCACTTCAAGCCCTTTTCAAGCCCACATCAATCCCACTTCAATCCCACATCTAACCCACATCAAGCCCACATCAGGCCCAAATCAAACCCACATCAAGCCCACATTGATTTCTTTGATATCACATTAAGCTCACATCAGGCCCACATCAAACCCACATCAAGCCCACATCAAGCCCACATCAAGCTCACATCAAGCCCACATCAAGCCCACATCAAGCCCGCATCAAGCCCACATCAAGCCCACATCAAGCCCACATCAAGCCCACATCAAGCCCACATCAAGCCCACGTCAAGCCCTTTTTAAGCCCACATCAATCCCACTTCAATCCCACATCTAACCCACATCAAGCCCACATCAGGCCCAAATCAAACCCACATCAAACCCACATCAAGCCCACATTGATTTCTTTGATATCACATTAAGCTCACATCAGGCCCACATCAAACCCACATCAAGCCCACATCAAGCCCACATCAAGCTCACATTAAGCTCACATCAGGCCCCCATCAAGCCCACATCAAGCGCACATCAAGCTCACATCAAGCCCACATCAGGCCCAAATCAGACCCACATCAAGCCCACATCAAGCCCACATCGAGCCCACATCAAGCCCACATCAAGTCCACATTGATTTCTTTGATATCACATTAAGCTCACATCAGGCCCACATCAAACCCACATCAAGCCCACATCAAGCCCACATCAAGCTCACATCAAGCCCACATCAAGCCCACATCAAGCCCACATCAAGCCCACATCAAGCCCACATCAAGCCCACATCAAGCCCACTTCAAGCCCTTTTCAAGCCCACATCAATTCCACTTCAATCCCACATCTAATCCACATCAAGCCCACATCAGGCCCAAATCAAACCCACATCAAGCCCACATCAAGCCCACATCAAGCCCACATCAAGCCCACATCAAGTCCACATTGATTTCTTTGATATCACATTAAGCTCACATCAGGCCCACATCAAACCCACATCAAGCCCAAATCAAGCCCACATCAAGCCCACTTCAAGCCCTTTTCAAGCCCACATCAATCCCACTTCAATCCCACATCTAACCCACATCAAGCCCACATCAGGCCCAAATCAAACCCACATCAAGCCCACATTGATTTCTTTGATATCACATTAAGCTCACATCAGGCCCACATCAAACCCACATCAAGCCCACATCAAGCCCACATCAAGCTCACATCAAGCCCACATCAAGCCCACATCAAGCCCGCATCAAGCCCACATCAAGCCCACATCAAGCCCACATCAAGCCCACATCAAGCCCACATCAAGCCCACATCAAGCCCACTTCAAGCCCTTTTTAAGCCCACATCAATCCCACTTCAATCCCACATCTAACCCACATCAAGCCCACATCAGGCCCAAATCAAACCCACATCAAGCCCACATTGATTTCTTTGATATCACATTAAGCTCACATCAGGCCCACATCAAACCCACATCAAGCCCACATCAAGCCCACATCAAGCTCACATTAAGCTCACATCAGGCCCCCATCAAGCCCACATCAAGCGCACATCAAGCGCACATCAAGTCCACATTCAACTCTACAGTCTCACATTAAGCCCACATCAAGCCCACATTAAGCCCACATCAAGCCCACATCAAGCCCGCATCAAGCCCAGATCAAGCCCACATCAAGCCCACATCAAGCCCACAGCAAGCCCACATCAAGCCCACATCAAGCCCACTTCAAGCCCTTTTCAAGCCCACATCAATCACACTTCAATCCCACATCTAACCCACATCAAACCCACATCAGGCCCAAATCAAACCCACATCAAGCCCACATCAAGCCCACATCGAGCCCACATCGAGCCCCCATCAAGCCCACATCAAGCCCACATCAAGCCCACATCAAGCCCACATCAAGCCCACTTCAAGCCCTTTTCAAGCCCACATCAATCCCACTTCAATCCCACATCTAACCCACATCAAGCCCACATCAGGCCCAAATCAAACCCACATCAAGCCCACATTGATTTCTTTGATATCACATTAAGCTCACATCAGGCCCACATCAAACCCACATCAAGCCCACATCAAGCCCGCATCAAGCCCACATCAAGCCCGCATCAAGCCCACATCAAGCCCACATCAAGCGCACATCAAGCTCACATCAAGCCCACATCAGGCCCAAATCAGACCCACATCAAGCCCACATCAAGCCCACATCGAGCCCACATCAAGCCCACATCAAGTCCACATTGATTTCTTTGATATCACATTAAGCTCACATCAGGCCCACATCAAACCCACATCAAGCCCACATTAAGCCCACATCAAGCTCACATCAAGCCCACATCAAGCCCACATCAAGCCCACATCAAGCCCACATCAAGCCCACATCAAGCCCACATCAAGCCCACTTCAAGCCCTTTTCAAGCCCACATCAATCCCACTTCAATCCCACATCTAACCCACATCAAGCCCACATCAGGCCCAAATCAAACCCACATCAAGCCCACATCAAGCCCACATCGAGCCCACATCAAGCCCACATCAAGTCCACATTGATTTCTTTGATATCACATTAAGCTCACATCAGGCCCACATCAAACCCACATCAAGCCCAAATCAAGCCCACATCAAGCCCACTTCAAGCCCTTTTCAAGCCCACATCAATCCCACTTCAATCCCACATCTAACCCACATCAAGCCCACATCAGGCCCAAATCAAACCCACATCAAGCCCACATTGATTTCTTTGATATCACATTAAGCTCACATCAGGCCCACATCAAACCCACAACAAGCCCACATCAAGCCCACATCAAACTCACATCAAGCCCACATCAAGCCCACATCAAGCCCGCATCAAGCCCACATCAAGCCCACATCAAGCCCACATCAAGCCCACATCAAGCCCACATCAAGCCCACATCAAGCCCACTTCAAGCCCTTTTTAAGCCCACATCAATCCCACTTCAATCCCACATCTAACCCACATCAAGCCCACATCAGGCCCAAATCAAACCCACATCAAGCCCACATTGATTTCTTTGATATCACATTAAGCTCACATCAGGCCCACATCAAACCCACATCAAGCCCACATCAAGCCCACATCAAGCTCACATTAAGCTCACATCAGGCCCCCATCAAGCCCACATCAAGCGCACATCAAGCGCACATCAAGTCCACATTCAACTCTACAGTCTCACATTAAGCCCACATCAAGCCCACATTAAGCCCACATCAAGCCCACATCAAGCCCGCATCAAGCCCACATCAAGCCCACATCAAGCCCACATCAAGCCCACAGCAAGCCCACATCAAGCCCACATCAAGCCCACTTCAAGCCCTTTTCAAGCCCACATCAATCACACTTCAATCCCACATCTAACCCACATCAAACCCACATCAGGCCCAAATCAAACCCACATCAAGCCCACATCAAGCCCACATCGAGCCCACATCGAGCCCCCATCAAGTCCACATTGATTTCTTTGATATCACATTAAGCTCACATCAGGCCCACATCAAACCCACATCAAGCCCACATCAAGCCCACATCAAGCTCACATCAAGCCCACATCAAGCCCACATCAAGCCCGCATCAAGCCCACATCAAGCCCACATCAAGCCCACATCAAGCCCACATCAAGCCCACATCAAGCCCACATCAAGCCCACTTCAAGCCCTTTTCAAGCCCACATCAATCCCACTTCAATCCCACATCTAACCCACATCAAGCCCACATCAGGCCCAAATCAAACCCACATCAAGCCCACATCAAGCCCACATCGAGCCCACATCAAGCCCACATCAAGCCCACATCAAGTCCACATTGATTTCTTTGATATCACATTAAGCTCACATCAGGCCCACATCAAACCCACATCAAGCCCAAATCAAGCCCACATCAAGCCCACTTCAAGCCCTTTTCAAGCCCACATCAATCCCACTTCAATCCCACATCTAACCCACATCAAGCCCACATCAGGCCCAAATCAAACCCACATCAATCCCACAATGATTTCTTTGATATCACATTAAGCTCACATCAGGCCCACATCAAGCCCACATCAAGCCCGCATCAAGCCCACATCAAGCCCACATCAAGCCCACATCAAGCCCACAGCAAGCCCACATCAAGCTCACATCAAGCCCACTTCAAGCCCTTTTCAAGCCCACATCAATCACACTTCAATCCCACATCTAACCCACATCAAACCCACATCAGGCCCAAATCAAACCCACATCAAGCCCACATCAAGCCCACATCGAGCCCACATCGAGCCCCCATCAAGTCCACATTGATTTCTTTGATATCACATTAAGCTCACATCAGGCCCACATCAAACCCACATCAAGCCCACATCAAGCCCACATCAAGCTCACATCAAGCCCACATCAAGCCCACATCAAGCCCGCATCAAGCCCACATCAAGCCCACATCAAGCCCACATCAAGCCCACATCAAGCCCACATCAAGCCCACATCAAGCCCACTTCAAGCCCTTTTCAAGCCCACATCAATCCCACTTCAATCCCACATCTAACCCACATCAAGCCCACATCAGGCCCAAATCAAACCCACATCAAGCCCACATCAAGCCCACATCGAGCCCACATCAAGCCCACATCAAGTCCACATTGATTTCTTTGATATCACATTAAGCTCACATCAGGCCCACATCAAACCCACATCAAGCCCACATCAAGCCCACATCAAGCTCACATCAAGCCCACATCAAGCTCACATCAAGCCCACATCAAGCTCACATCAAGCCCACATCAAGCCCTTTTCAAGCCCACATCAATCCCACTTCAATCCCACATCTAACCCACATCAAGCCCACATCAGGCCCACATCGAGCCCACATCAAGTCCACATCAAGCTCACATCAAGCCCACATCAAGCTCACATCAATTCCACATCAAGCCCTTTTCAAGCCCACATCAATCCCACTTCAATCCCACATCTAACCCACATCAAGCCCACATCAGGCCCAAATCAAACCCACATCAAGCTCACATCAATTCCACATCAAGCCCTTTTCAAGCCCACATCAATCCCACTTCAATCCCACATCTAACCCACATCAAGCCCACATCAGGCCCAAATCAAACCCACATCAATCCCACAATGATTTCTTTGATATCACATTAAGCTCACATCAGGCCCACATCAAGCCCACATCAAGCCCGCATCAAGCCCACATCAAGCCCACATCAAGCCCACATCAAGCCCACAGCAAGCCCACATCAAGCCCACATCAAGCCCACTTCAAGCCCTTTTCAAGCCCACATCAATCACACTTCAATCCCACATCTAACCCACATCAAACCCACATCAGGCCCAAATCAAACCCACATCAAGCCCACATCAAGCCCACATCGAGCCCACATCGAGCCCCCCATCAAGTCCACATTGATTTCTTTGATATCACATTAAGCTCACATCAGGCCCACATCAAACCCACATCAAGCCCACATCAAGCCCACATCAAGCTCACATCAAGCCCACATCAAGCCCACATCAAGCCCGCATCAAGCCCACATCAAGCCCACATCAAGCCCACATCAAGCCCACATCAAGCCCACATCAAGCCCACATCAAGCCCACATCAAGCCCACATCAAGCCCACTTCAAGCCCTTTTCAAGCCCACATCAATCCCACTTCAATCCCACATCTAACCCACATCAAGCCCACATCAGGCCCAAATCAAACCCACATCAAGCCCACATCAAGCCCACATCGAGCCCACATCAAGCCCACATCAAGTCCACATTGATTTCTTTGATATCACATTAAGCTCACATCAGGCCCACATCAAACCCACATCAAGCCCAAATCAAGCCCACATCAAGCCCACTTCAAGCCCTTTTCAAGCCCACATCAATCCCACTTCAATCCCACATCTAACCCACATCAAGCCCACATCAGGCCCAAATCAAACCCACATCAATCCCACAATGATTTCTTTGATATCACATTAAGCTCACATCAGGCCCACATCAAACCCACATCAAGCCCACATCAAGCCCACATCAAGCTCACATCAAGCCCACATCAAGCCCACATCAAGCCCGCATCAAGCCCACATCAAGCCCACATCAAGCCCACATCAAGCCCACATCAAGCCCACATCAAGCCCACATCAAGCCCACATCAAGCCCTTTTCAAGCCCACATCAATCCCACTTCAATCCCACATCTAACCCACATCAAGCCCACATCAGGCCCAAATCAAACCCACATCAAGCCCACATTGATTTCTTTGATATCACATTAAGCTCACATCAGGCCCACATCAAACCCACATCAAGCCCACATCAAGCCCACATCAAGCTCACATTAAGCTCACATCAGGCCCCCATCAAACCCGCATCAAGCCCACATCAAGCCCACATCAAGCCCACATCAAGCCCACATCAAGCCCACATCAAGCCCACATCAAGCCCACTTCAAGCCCTTTTCAAGCCCACATCAATCCCACTTCAATCCCACATCTAACCCACATCAAGCCCACATCAGGCCCAAATCAAACCCACATCAAGCCCACATCAAGCCCACATCGAGCCCACATCAAGCCCACATCAAGTCCACATTGATTTCTTTGATATCACATTAAGCTCACATCAGGCCCACATCAAACCCACATCAAGCCCACATCAAGCCCACATCAAGCTCACATCAAGCCCACATCAAGCTCACATCAAGCCCACATCAAGCTCACATCAAGCCCACATCAAGCCCTTTTCAAGCCCACATCAATCCCACTTCAATCCCACATCTAACCCACATCAAGCCCACATCAGGCCCACATCGAGCCCACATCAAGTCCACATCAAGCTCACATCAAGCCCACATCAAGCTCACATCAATTCCACATCAAGCCCTTTTCAAGCCCACATCAATCCCACTTCAATCCCACATCTAACCCACATCAAGCCCACATCAGGCCCAAATCAAACCCACATCAAGCTCACATCAATTCCACATCAAGCCCTTTTCAAGCCCACATCAATCCCACTTCAATCCCACATCTAACCCACATCAAGCCCACATCAGGCCCAAATCAAACCCACATCAATCCCACAATGATTTCTTTGATATCACATTAAGCTCACATCAGGCCCACATCAAGCCCACATCAAGCCCGCATCAAGCCCACATCAAGCCCACATCAAGCCCACATCAAGCCCACAGCAAGCCCACATCAAGCCCACATCAAGCCCACTTCAAGCCCTTTTCAAGCCCACATCAATCACACTTCAATCCCACATCTAACCCACATCAAACCCACATCAGGCCCAAATCAAACCCACATCAAGCCCACATCAAGCCCACATCGAGCCCACATCGAGCCCCCCATCAAGTCCACATTGATTTCTTTGATATCACATTAAGCTCACATCAGGCCCACATCAAACCCACATCAAGCCCACATCAAGCCCACATCAAGCTCACATCAAGCCCACATCAAGCCCACATCAAGCCCGCATCAAGCCCACATCAAGCCCACATCAAGCCCACATCAAGCCCACATCAAGCCCACATCAAGCCCACATCAAGCCCACATCAAGCCCACATCAAGCCCACTTCAAGCCCTTTTCAAGCCCACATCAATCCCACTTCAATCCCACATCTAACCCACATCAAGCCCACATCAGGCCCAAATCAAACCCACATCAAGCCCACATCAAGCCCACATCGAGCCCACATCAAGCCCACATCAAGTCCACATTGATTTCTTTGATATCACATTAAGCTCACATCAGGCCCACATCAATCCCACTTCAAGCCCAAATCAAGCCCACATCAAGCCCACTTCAAGCCCTTTTCAAGCCCACATCAATCCCACTTCAATCCCACATCTAACCCACATCAAGCCCACATCAGGCCCAAATCAAACCCACATCAATCCCACAATGATTTCTTTGATATCACATTAAGCTCACATCAGGCCCACATCAAACCCACATCAAGCCCACATCAAGCCCACATCAAGCTCACATCAAGCCCACATCAAGCCCACATCAAGCCCGCATCAAGCCCACATCAAGCCCACATCAAGCCCACATCAAGCCCACATCAAGCCCACATCAAGCCCACATCAAGCCCACATCAAGCCCTTTTCAAGCCCACATCAATCCCACTTCAATCCCACATCTAACCCACATCAAGCCCACATCAGGCCCAAATCAAACCCACATCAAGCCCACATTGATTTCTTTGATATCACATTAAGCTCACATCAGGCCCACATCAAACCCACATCAAGCCCACATCAAGCCCACATCAAGCTCACATTAAGCTCACATCAGGCCCCCATCAAACCCGCATCAAGCCCACATCAAGCCCACTTCAAGCCCTTTTCAAGCCCACATCAATCACACTTCAATCCCACATCTAACCCACATCAAACCCACATCAGGCCCAAATCAAACCCACATCAAGCCCACATCAAGCCCACATCGAGCCCACATCGAGCCCCCCATCAAGTCCACATTGATTTCTTTGATATCACATTAAGCTCACATCAGGCCCACATCAAACCCACATCAAGCCCACATCAAGCCCACATCAAGCTCACATCAAGCCCACATCAAGCCCACATCAAGCCCGCATCAAGCCCACATCAAGCCCACATCAAGCCCACATCAAGCCCACATCAAGCCCACATCAAGCCCACATCAAGCCCACATCAAGCCCACATCAAGCCCACTTCAAGCCCTTTTCAAGCCCACATCAATCCCACTTCAATCCCACATCTAACCCACATCAAGCCCACATCAGGCCCAAATCAAACCCACATCAAGCCCACATCAAGCCCACATCGAGCCCACATCAAGCCCACATCAAGTCCACATTGATTTCTTTGATATCACATTAAGCTCACATCAGGCCCACATCAAACCCACATCAAGCCCAAATCAAGCCCACATCAAGCCCACTTCAAGCCCTTTTCAAGCCCACATCAATCCCACTTCAATCCCACATCTAACCCACATCAAGCCCACATCAGGCCCAAATCAAACCCACATCAATCCCACAATGATTTCTTTGATATCACATTAAGCTCACATCAGGCCCACATCAAACCCACATCAAGCCCACATCAAGCCCACATCAAGCTCACATCAAGCCCACATCAAGCCCACATCAAGCCCGCATCAAGCCCACATCAAGCCCACATCAAGCCCACATCAAGCCCACATCAAGCCCACATCAAGCCCACATCAAGCCCACATCAAGCCCTTTTCAAGCCCACATCAATCCCACTTCAATCCCACATCTAACCCACATCAAGCCCACATCAGGCCCAAATCAAACCCACATCAAGCCCACATTGATTTCTTTGATATCACATTAAGCTCACATCAGGCCCACATCAAACCCACATCAAGCCCACATCAAGCCCACATCAAGCTCACATTAAGCTCACATCAGGCCCCCATCAAGCCCACATCAAGCGCACATCAAGCGCACATCAAGTCCACATTCAACTCTACAGTCTCACATTAAGCCCACATCAAGCCCACATTAAGTCCACATCAAGCCCACATCAAGCCCGCATCAAGCCCACATCAAGCCCACATCAAGCCCACATCAAGCCCACAGCAAGCCCACATCAAGCCCACATCAAGCCCACTTCAAGACCTTTTCAAGCCCACATCAATCACACTTCAATCCCACATCTAACCCACATCAAGCCCACATCAGTCCCAAATCAAGCCCACATCAAGCCCACTTCAAGCCCTTTTTAAGCCCACATCAATCCCACTTCAATCCCACATCTAACCCACATCAAGCCCACATCAGGCCCAAATCAAACCCACATCAAGCCCACATTGATTTCTTTGATATCACATTAAGCTCACATCAGGCCCACATCAAACCCACATCAAGCCCACATCAAGCCCACATCAAGCTCACATCAAGCCCACATCAAGCCCACATCAAGCCCGCATCAAGCCCACATCAAGCCCACATCAAGCCCACATCAAGCCCACATCAAGCCCACATCAAGCCCACATCAAGCCCACTTCAAGCCCTTTTTAAGCCCACATCAATCCCACTTCAATCCCACATCTAACCCACATCAAGCCCACATCAGGCCCAAATCAAACCCACATCAAGCCCACATCAAGTCCACATTCAACTCTACAGTCTCACATTAAGCCCACATCAAGCCCACATCAGGCCCAAATCAAACCCACATCAAGCCCACATCAAGCCCACATCGAGCCCACATCAAGCCCACATCAAGTCCACATTGATTTCTTTGATATCACATTAAGCTCACATCAGGCCCACATCAAACCCACATCAAGCCCAAATCAAGCCCACATCAAGCCCACTTCAAGCCCTTTTCAAGCCCACATCAATCCCACTTCAATCCCACATCTAACCCACATCAAGCCCACATCAGGCCCAAATCAAACCCACATCAATCCCACAATGATTTCTTTGATATCACATTAAGCTCACATCAGGCCCACATCAAACCCACATCAAGCCCACATCAAGCCCACATCAAGCTCACATCAAGCCCACATCAAGCCCACATCAAGCCCGCATCAAGCCCACATCAAGCCCGCATCAAGCCCACATCAAGCCCACATCAAGCCCACATCAAGCCCACATCAAGCCCACATCAAGCCCACATCAAGCCCACATCAAGCCCACTTCAAGCCCTTTTCAAGCCCACATCAATCCCACTTCAATCCCACATCTAACCCACATCAAGCCCACATCAGGCCCAAATCAAACCCACATCAAGCCCACATCAAGCCCACATCGAGCCCACATCAAGCCCACATCAAGTCCACATTGATTTCTTTGATATCACATTAAGCTCACATCAGGCCCACATCAAACCCACATCAAGCCCAAATCAAGCCCACATCAAGCCCACTTCAAGCCCTTTTCAAGCCCACATCAATCCCACTTCAATCCCACATCTAACCCACATCAAGCCCACATCAGGCCCAAATCAAACCCACATCAATCCCACAATGATTTCTTTGATATCACATTAAGCTCACATCAGGCCCACATCAAACCCACATCAAGCCCACATCAAGCCCACATCAAGCTCACATCAAGCCCACATCAAGCCCACATCAAGCCCGCATCAAGCCCACATCAAGCCCACATCAAGCCCACATCAAGCCCACATCAAGCCCACATCAAGCCCACATCAAGCCCACATCAAGCCCTTTTCAAGCCCACATCAATCCCACTTCAATCCCACATCTAACCCACATCAAGCCCACATCAGGCCCAAATCAAACCCACATCAAGCCCACATTGATTTCTTTGATATCACATTAAGCTCACATCAGGCCCACATCAAACCCACATCAAGCCCACATCAAGCCCACATCAAGCTCACATTAAGCTCACATCAGGCCCCCATCAAGCCCACATCAAGCGCACATCAAGCGCACATCAAGTCCACATTCAACTCTACAGTCTCACATTAAGCCCACATCAAGCCCACATTAAGTCCACATCAAGCCCACATCAAGCCCGCATCAAGCCCACATCAAGCCCACATCAAGCCCACATCAAGCCCACAGCAAGCCCACATCAAGCCCACATCAAGCCCACTTCAAGACCTTTTCAAGCCCACATCAATCCCACTTCAATCCCACATCTAACCCACATCAAGCCCACATCAGGCCCAAATCAAACCCACATCAAGCCCACATTGATTTCTTTGATATCACATTAAGCTCACATCAGGCCCACATCAAACCCACATCAAGCCCACATCAAGCCCACATCAAGCTCACATTAAGCTCACATCAGGCCCCCATCAAGCCCACATCAAGCGCACATCAAGCGCACATCAAGTCCACATTCAACTCTACAGTCTCACATTAAGCCCACATCAAGCCCACATTAAGTCCACATCAATCCCACATCAAGCCCGCATCAAGCCCACATCAAGCCCACATCAAGCCCACATCAAGCCCACAGCAAGCCCACATCAAGCCCACATCAAGCCCACTTCAAGACCTTTTCAAGCCCACATCAATCACACTTCAATCCCACATCTAACCCACATCAAGCCCACATCAGTCCCAAATCAAGCCCACATCAAGCCCACTTCAAGCCCTTTTCAAGCCCACATCAATCCCACTTCAATCCCACATCTAACCCACATCAAGCCCACATCAGGCCCAAATCAAACCCACATCAAGCCCACATTGATTTCTTTGATATCACATTAAGCTCACATCAGGCCCACATCAAACCCACATCAAGCCCACATCAAGCCCACATCAAGCTCACATCAAGCCCACATCAAGCCCACATCAAGCCCGCATCAAGCCCACATCAAGCCCACATCAAGCCCACATCAAGCCCACATGAAGCCCACATGAAGCCCACATCAAGCCCACTTCAAGCCCTTTTTAAGCCCACATCAATCCCACTTCAATCCCACATCTAACCCACATCAAGCCCACATCAGGCCCAAATCAAACCCACATCAAGCCCACATTGATTTCTTTGATATCACATTAAGCTCACATCAGGCCCACATCAAACCCATATCAAGCCCACATCAAGCCCACATCAAGCTCACATTAAGCTCACATCAGGCCCCCATCAAGCCCACATCAAGCACACATCAAGCGCATATCAAGTCCACATTCAACTCTACAGTCTCACATTAAGCCCACATCAAGCCCACATTAAGCCCACATCAAGCCCACATCAAGCTCACATCAAGCCCACATCAAGCCCACATCAAGCCCGCATCAAGCCCACATCAAGCCCACATCAAGCCCACATCAAGCCCACATCAAGCCCACATGAAGCCCACATCAAGCCCACTTCAAGCCCTTTTCAAGCCCACATCAATCCCACTTCAATCCCACATCTAACCCACATCAAGCCCACATCAGGCCCAAATCAAACCCACATCAAGCCCACATCAAGTCCACATTCAACTCTACAGTCTCACATTAAGCCCACATCAAGCCCACATCAGGCCCAAATCAAACCCACATCAAGCCCACATCAAGCCCACATCGAGCCCACATCAAGCCCACATCAAGTCCACATTGATTTCTTTGATATCACATTAAGCTCACATCAGGCCCACATCAAACCCACATCAAGCCCAAATCAAGCCCACATCAAGCCCACTTCAAGCCCTTTTCAAGCCCACATCAATCCCACTTCAATCCCACATCTAACCCACATCAAGCCCACATCAGGCCCAAATCAAACCCACATCAATCCCACAATGATTTCTTTGATATCACATTAAGCTCACATCAGGCCCACATCAAACCCACATCAAGCCCACATCAAGCCCACATCAAGCTCACATCAAGCCCACATCAAGCCCACATCAAGCCCGCATCAAGCCCACATCAAGCCCACATCAAGCCCACATCAAGCCCACATCAAGCCCACATCAAGCCCACATCAAGCCCACTTCAAGCCCTTTTCAAGCCCACATCAATCCCACTTCAATCCCACATCTAACCCACATCAAGCCCACATCAGGCCCAAATCAAACCCACATCAAGCCCACATTGATTTCTTTGATATCACATTAAGCTCACATCAGGCCCACATCAAACCCACATCAAGCCCACATCAAGCCCACATCAAGCTCACATTAAGCTCACATCAGGCCCCCATCAAGCCCACATCAAGCGCACATCAAGCGCACATCAAGTCCACATTCAACTCTACAGTCTCACATTAAGCCCACATCAAGCCCACATTAAGTCCACATCAATCCCACATCAAGCCCGCATCAAGCCCACATCAAGCCCACATCAAGCCCACATCAAGCCCACAGCAAGCCCACATCAAGCCCACATCAAGCCCACTTCAAGACCTTTTCAAGCCCACATCAATCACACTTCAATCCCACATCTAACCCACATCAAGCCCACATCAGTCCCAAATCAAGCCCACATCAAGCCCACTTCAAGCCCTTTTCAAGCCCACATCAATCCCACTTCAATCCCACATCTAACCCACATCAAGCCCACATCAGGCCCAAATCAAACCCACATCAAGCCCACATTGATTTCTTTGATATCACATTAAGCTCACATCAGGCCCACATCAAACCCACATCAAGCCCACATCAAGCCCACATCAAGCTCACATTAAGCTCACATCAGGCCCCCATCAAGCCCACATCAAGCACACATCAAGCGCACATCAAGTCCACATTCAACTCTACAGTCTCACATTAAGCCCACATCAAGCCCACATTAAGCCCACATCAAGCCCACATCAAGCTCACATCAAGCCCACATCAAGCCCACATCAAGCCCGCATCAAGCCCACATCAAGCCCACATCAAGCCCACATCAAGCCCACATCAAGCCCACATGAAGCCCACATCAAGCCCACTTCAAGCCCTTTTCAAGCCCACATCAATCCCACTTCAATCCCACATCTAACCCACATCAAGCCCACATCAGGCCCAAATCAAACCCACATCAAGCCCACATCAAGTCCACATTCAACTCTACAGTCTCACATTAAGCCCACATCAAGCCCACATTAAGCCCACATCAAGCCCACATCAAGCCCGCATCAAGCCCACATCAAGCCCACATCAAGCCCACATCAAGCCCACAGCAAGCCCACATCAAGCCCACATCAAGCCCACTTCAAGCCCTTTTCAAGCCCACATCAATCACACTTCAATCCCACATCTAACCCACATCAAACCCACATCAGGCCCAAATCAAACCCACATCAAGCCCACATCAAGCCCACATCGAGCCCACATCAAGCCCACATCAAGTCCACATTGATTTCTTTGATATCACATTAACACGGGCAGCTTGCGCACTCGTCTTGGCGGATTCTTATGAAAACATGGTCATATACACAGTTTTTCATGCTGATTCCGAATATGAGCATAACTTTTCCTTAATGGTTGTTTGAAACCAATTTGGACAGCCACCGAATAGACTACCCATGAAAATGTCCTGTCGACAACAGCAGCGTGGCCGAATGGATAGTGAGTTGGAAAGTTGAAAATGACAGGTGCGGTATCGATGCAATGCCGCTATGCGGCAGAACTTTTTGCCGGTTCTCTTTGGCGGCGTATGCCGCCCTGTCGTCTCTCGATAATTTTGCAATTCTGAAATTGGATATCTGGAAAGCGCTGATTGGTACACGTGATGAGCGAACAGTGAGGTAGAGAGTGTTGTCGTCCTTCTTTTCACTCGCAATGCCAGCGATGTCTCCGTCGGCAGGGGTGGTTGTTGCTCTCCTACCCCTTACCTTCGCGCCCGTCGACCTCACAGTCTACCCTCCGACCCGAGAAGATTCTCGTCTTGCCGCTCGCATCAGAACTATTCTCCGTGCTCATGAAACTGGTGACGTGGATTGCAATGAAGAAGAGGAAGAGGAAAAGTGTTGCGACTCTGATCACATTCTTCTCTCCTTTGATGAAATAGAAGCGAGGAGACACGAACTCGTTCAAACATCCGGTTTGGTCGGCATTTATGAATACACCGAGAGGTTTCGTCTTCATCATATTTCGTATGTCTTGAACAAAGATGGTCGATTGGGCGCAAGTTTTGTCTCTATTGTCAAACGTGACGCGACTCACAAACTTTGTCACGTGTCTAGAATTTGAAAATATAAATTTTACGGAGAATAGTTCTGATGCGAGCGGCAAGACGAGAATCTTTTCGGGTTAGAGGGTAGACTGTGAGGTCGATGGGCGCGAAGGTAAGGGGTAGGACAGCAACAACCACCTCTGCCGACGGAGACATCGCTGGCATTGCGAGTGAAAAGAAGGACGACAACACTCTCTACCTCACTGTTCGCTCATCACGTGTACCAATCAGCGCTTTCCAGATATCCCATTTCAGATTTGCAAAATTATCGAGAGACGACAGGGCGGCATACGCCGCCAAAGAGAACCGGCAAAAAGTTATGCCGAATAGCGGCATTGCATCGATACCGCACCTGTCATTTTGACTGTCATTTTCAACTTTTCAACTCACTATCCATTCGGCCACGCTGCTGTTGTCGACAGGTCATTTTCATGGGTAGTCTATTCGGTGGCTGTCCAAATTGATTTCAAACAACCATTTAGGAAAAGTTATGCTCATATTCGGAATCAGCATGAAAAACTGTGTATATGACCATGTTTTCATAAGAATCCGCCAAAACGAGTGCGCAAGCTGCCCGTGTAAGCTCACATCAGGCCCACATCAAACCCACATCAAGCCCACATCAAGCCCACATCAAGCTCACATCAAGCCCACATCAAGCCCACATCAAGCCCGCATCAAGCCCACATCAAGCCGACATCAAGCCCACATCAAGCCCACATCAAGCCCACATCAAGCCCACATCAAGCCCACTTCAAGCCCTTTTCAAGCCCACATCAATCCCACTTCAATCCCACATCTAACCCACATCAAGCCCACATCAGGCCCAAATCAAACCCACATCAAGCCCACATCAAGCCCACATCAAGCTCACATCAAGCCCACATCAAGCCCACATCAAGCCCGCATCAAGCCCACATCAAGCCCACATCAAGCCCACATCAAGCCCACATCAAGCCCACATCAAGCCCACATCAAGCCCACTTCAAGCCCTTTTCAAGCCCACATCAATCCCACTTCAATCCCACATCTAACCCACATCAAGCCCACATCAGGCCCAAATCAAACCCACATCAAGCCCACATCAAGCCCACATCGAGCCCACATCAAGCCCACATCAAGTCCACATTGATTTCTTTGATATCACATTAAGCTCACATCAGGCCCACATCAAACCCACATCAAGCCCACATCAAGCCCACATCAAGCTCACATCAAGCCCACATCAAGCTCACATCAAGCCCACATCAAGCTCACATCAAGCCCACATCAAGCCCTTTTCAAGCCCACATCAATCCCACTTCAATCCCACATCTAACCCACATCAAGCCCACATCAGGCCCACATCGAGCCCACATCAAGTCCACATCAAGCTCACATCAAGCCCACATCAAGCTCACATCAATTCCACATCAAGCCCTTTTCAAGCCCACATCAATCCCACTTCAATCCCACATCTAACCCACATCAAGCCCACATCAAGCTCACATCAAGCCCACATCAAGTCCACATCAAGCTCACATCAATTCCACATCAAGCCCACATCAAGCCTACATCAAGCCCACATCAAGCTCACATCAATCCCACATCAAGCCCTTTTCAAGCCCACATCAATCCCACTTCAATCCCACATCTAACCCACATCAAGCCCACATCAGGCCCACATCGAGCCCACATCAAGCCCACATCAAGTCCACATTGATTTCTTTGATATCACATTAAGCTCACATCAGGCCCACATCAAACCCACATCAAGCCCTCATCAAGCCCACATCAAGCTCACATCAAGCCCACATCAAGCCCACATCAAGCCCACATCAAGTTCACATCAAGCCCACATCAAGTCCACATCGATTTCTTTAATCTCACATTAAGCTCACATCAGGCCCCCATCAAGCCCACATCAAGCTCACATCAAGCGCACATCAAGTCCACATTCAACTCTACAGTCTCACATTAAGCCCACATCAAGCCCACATTAAGCCCACATCAAGCCCACATCAATCCCACTTCAATCCCACATCTAACCCACATCAAGCCCACATCAGGCCCAAATCAAACCCACATCAAGCCCACATCAAGCCCACATCGAGCCCACATCAAGCCCACATCAAGTCCACATTGATTTCTTTGATATCACATTAAGCTCACATCAGGCCCACATCAAACCCACATCAAGCCCACATCAAGCCCACATCAAGCTCACATCAAGCCCACATCAAGTTCACATCAAGCCCACATCAAGTCCACATCGATTTCTTTAATCTCACATTAAGCTCACATCAGGCCCCCATCAAGCCCACATCAAGCTCACATCAAGCGCACATCAAGTCCACATCAAGCCCACATCAAGCCCACAGCAAGCCCACATCAAGCCCACATCAAGCCCACTTCAAGCCCTTTTCAACCCCACATCAATCACACTTCAATCCCACATCTAACCCACATCAAGCCCACATCAGGCCCAAATCAAACCCACATCAAGCCCACATCAAGCCCACATCGAGCCCACATCAAGCCCACATCAAGTCCACATTGATTTCTTTGATATCACATTAAGCTCACATCAGGCCCACATCAAACCCACATCAAGCCCACATCAAGCCCACATCAAGCTCACATCAAGCCCACATCAAGCTCACATCAAGCCCACATCAAGCTCACATCAATCCCACATCAAGCCCTTTTCAAGCCCACATCAATCCCACTTCAATCCCACATCTAACCCACATCAAGCCCACATCAGGCCCACATCGAGCCCACATCAAGTCCACATCAAGCTCACGCCCACATCAAGCTCACATCAATTCCACATCAAGCCCTTTTCAAGCCCACATCAATCCCACTTCAATCCCACATCTAACCCACATCAAGCCCACATCAAGCTCACATCAAGCCCACATCAAGTCCACATCAAGCTCACATCAATTCCACATCAAGCCCACATCAAGCCTACATCAAGCCCACATCAAGCTCACATCAATCCCACATCAAGCCCTTTTCAAGCCCACATTAATCCCACTTCAATCCCACATCTAACCCACATCAAGCCCACATCAGGCCCACATCGAGCCCACATCAAGCCCACATCAAGTCCACATTGATTTCTTTGATATCACATTAAGCTCACATCAGGCCCACATCAAACCCACATCAAGCCCTCATCAAGCCCACATCAAGCTCACATCAAGCCCACATCAAGCTCACATCAAGCCCACATCAAGTTCACATCAAGCCCACATCAAGTCCACATTCAACTCTACAGTCTCACATTAAGCCCACATTAAGCCCACATCAAGCCCACATCAAGCCCACATCAATCCCACTTCAATCCCACATCTAACCCACATCAAGCCCACATCAGGCCCAAATCAAACCCACATCAAGCCCACATCAAGCCCACATCGAGCCCACATCAAGCCCACATCAAGTCCACATTGATTTCTTTGATATCACATTAAGCTCACATCAGGCCCACATCAAACCCACATCAAGCCCACATCAAGCCCACATCAAGCTCACATCAAGCCCACATCAAGTTCACATCAAGCCCACATCAAGTCCACATCGATTTCTTTAATCTCACATTAAGCTCACATCAGGCCCCCATCAAGCCCACATCAAGCTCACATCAAGCGCACATCAAGTCCACATCAAGCCCACATCAAGCCCACAGCAAGCCCACATCAAGCCCACATCAAGCCCACATCAAGCCCACTTCAAGCCCTTTTCAACCCCACATCAATCACACTTCAATCCCACATCTAACCCACATCAAGCCCACATCAGGCCCAAATCAAACCCACATCAAGCCCACATCAAGCCCACATCGAGCCCACATCAAGCCCACATCAAGTCCACATTGATTTCTTTGATATCACATTAAGCTCACATCAGGCCCACATCAAACCCACATCAAGCCCACATCAAGCCCACATCAAGCTCACATCAAGCCCACATCAAGCTCACATCAAGCCCACATCAAGCTCACATCAATCCCACATCAAGCCCTTTTCAAGCCCACATCAATCCCACTTCAATCCCACATCTAACCCTCATCAAGCCCACATCAGGCCCACATCGAGCCCACATCAAGTCCACATCAAGCTCACATCAAGCCCACATCAAGCTCACATCAATTCCACATCAAGCCCTTTTCAAGCCCACATCAATCCCACTTCAATCCCACATCTAACCCACATCAAGCCCACATCAAGCTCACATCAAGCCCACATCAAGTCCACATCAAGCTCACATCAATTCCACATCAAGCCCACATCAAGCCTACATCAAGCCCACATCAAGCTCACATCAATCCCACATCAAGCCCTTTTCAAGCCCACATTAATCCCACTTCAATCCCACATCTAACCCACATCAAGCCCACATCAGGCCCACATCGAGCCCACATCAAGCCCACATCAAGTCCACATTGATTTCTTTGATATCACATTAAGCTCACATCAGGCCCACATCAAACCCACATCAAGCCCTCATCAAGCCCACATCAAGCTCACATCAAGCCCACATCAAGCTCACATCAAGCCCACATCAAGCTCACATCAATCCCACATCAAGCCCTTTTCAAGCCCACATCAATCCCACTTCAATCCCACATCTAACCCACATCAAGCCCACATCAGGCCCACATCGAGCCCACATCAAGTCCACATCAAGCTCACATCAAGCCCACATCAAGCTCACATCAATTCCACATCAAGCCCTTTTCAAGCCCACATCAATCCCACTTCAATCCCACATCTAACCCACATCAAGCCCACATCAAGCTCACATCAAGCCCACATCAAGTCCACATCAAGCTCACATCAATTCCACATCAAGCCCACATCAAGCCTACATCAAGCCCACATCAAGCTCACATCAATCCCACATCAAGCCCTTTTCAAGCCCACATTAATCCCACTTCAATCCCACATCTAACCCACATCAAGCCCACATCAGGCCCACATCGAGCCCACATCAAGCCCACATCAAGTCCACATTGATTTCTTTGATATCACATTAAGCTCACATCAGGCCCACATCAAACCCACATCAAGCCCTCATCAAGCCCACATCAAGCTCACATCAAGCCCACATCAAGCTCACATCAAGCCCACATCAAGTTCACATCAAGCCCACATCAAGTCCACATTCAACTCTACAGTCTCACATTAAGCCCACATTAAGCCCACATTAAGCCCACATCAAGCCCACATCAATCCCACTTCAATCCCACATCTAACCCACATCAAGCCCACATCAGGCCCAAATCAAACCCACATCAAGCCCACATCAAGCCCACATCGAGCCCACATCAAGCCCACATCAAGTCCACATTGATTTCTTTGATATCACATTAAGCTCACATCAGGCCCACATCAAACCCACATCAAACCCACATCAAGCCCACATCAAGCCCACATCAAGCTCACATCAAGCCCACATCAAGTTCACATCAAGCCCACATCAAGTCCACATCGATTTCTTTAATCTCACATTAAGCTCACATCAGGCCCCCATCAAGCCCACATCAAGCTCACATCAAGCGCACATCAAGTCCACATCAAGCCCACATCAAGCCCACAGCAAGCCCACATCAAGCCCACATCAAGCCCACTTCAAGCCCTTTTCAACCCCACATCAATCACACTTCAATCCCACATCTAACCCACATCAAGCCCACATCAGGCCCAAATCAAACCCACATCAAGCCCACATCAAGCCCACATCGAGCCCACATCAAGCCCACATCAAGTCCACATTGATTTCTTTGATATCACATTAAGCTCACATCCGGCCCACATCAAACCCACATCAAGCCCACATCAAGCCCACATCAAGCTCACATCAAGCCCACATCAAGCCCTTTTCAAGCCCACATTAATCCCACTTCAATCCCACATCTAACCCACATCAAGCCCACATCAGGCCCACATCGAGCCCACATCAAGCCCACATCAAGTCCACATTGATTTCTTTGATATCACATTAAGCTCACATCAGGCCCACATCAAACCCACATCAAGCCCTCATCAAGCCCACATCAAGCTCACATCAAGCCCACATCAAGCTCACATCAAGCCCACATCAAGTTCACATCAAGCCCACATCAAGTCCACATTCAACTCTACAGTCTCACATTAAGCCCACATTAAGCCCACATTAAGCCCACATCAAGCCCACATCAATCCCACTTCAATCCCACATCTAACCCACATCAAGCCCACATCAGGCCCAAATCAAACCCACATCAAGCCCACATCAAGCCCACATCGAGCCCACATCAAGCCCACATCAAGTCCACATTGATTTCTTTGATATCACATTAAGCTCACATCAGGCCCACATCAAACCCACATCAAGCCCACATCAAGCCCACATCAAGCTCACATCAAGCCCACATCAAGTTCACATCAAGCCCACATCAAGTCCACATCGATTTCTTTAATCTCACATTAAGCTCACATCAGGCCCCCATCAAGCCCACATCAAGCTCACATCAAGCGCACATCAAGTCCACATCAAGCCCACATCAAGCCCACAGCAAGCCCACATCAAGCCCACATCAAGCCCACATCAAGCCCACTTCAAGCCCTTTTCAACCCCACATCAATCACACTTCAATCCCACATCTAACCCACATCAAGCCCACATCAGGCCCAAATCAAACCCACATCAAGCCCACATCAAGCCCACATCGAGCCCACATCAAGCCCACATCAAGTCCACATTGATTTCTTTGATATCACATTAAGCTCACATCAGGCCCACATCAAACCCACATCAAGCCCACATCAAGCCCACATCAAGCTCACATCAAGCCCACATCAAGCTCACATCAAGCCCACATCAAGCTCACATCAATCCCACATCAAGCCCTTTTCAAGCCCACATCAATCCCACTTCAATCCCACATCTAACCCTCATCAAGCCCACATCAGGCCCACATCGAGCCCACATCAAGTCCACATCAAGCTCACATCAAGCCCACATCAAGCTCACATCAATTCCACATCAAGCCCTTTTCAAGCCCACATCAATCCCACTTCAATCCCACATCTAACCCACATCAAGCCCACATCAAGCTCACATCAAGCCCACATCAAGTCCACATCAAGCTCACATCAATTCCACATCAAGCCCACATCAAGCCTACATCAAGCCCACATCAAGCTCACATCAATCCCACATCAAGCCCTTTTCAAGCCCACATTAATCCCACTTCAATCCCACATCTAACCCACATCAAGCCCACATCAGGCCCACATCGAGCCCACATCAAGCCCACATCAAGTCCACATTGATTTCTTTGATATCACATTAAGCTCACATCAGGCCCACATCAAACCCACATCAAGCCCTCATCAAGCCCACATCAAGCTCACATCAAGCCCACATCAAGCTCACATCAAGCCCACATCAAGCTCACATCAATCCCACATCAAGCCCTTTTCAAGCCCACATCAATCCCACTTCAATCCCACATCTAACCCACATCAAGCCCACATCAGGCCCACATCGAGCCCACATCAAGTCCACATCAAGCTCACATCAAGCCCACATCAAGCTCACATCAATTCCACATCAAGCCCTTTTCAAGCCCACATCAATCCCACTTCAATCCCACATCTAACCCACATCAAGCCCACATCAAGCTCACATCAAGCCCACATCAAGTCCACATCAAGCTCACATCAATTCCACATCAAGCCCACATCAAGCCTACATCAAGCCCACATCAAGCTCACATCAATCCCACATCAAGCCCTTTTCAAGCCCACATTAATCCCACTTCAATCCCACATCTAACCCACATCAAGCCCACATCAGGCCCACATCGAGCCCACATCAAGCCCACATCAAGTCCACATTGATTTCTTTGATATCACATTAAGCTCACATCAGGCCCACATCAAACCCACATCAAGCCCTCATCAAGCCCACATCAAGCTCACATCAAGCCCACATCAAGCTCACATCAAGCCCACATCAAGTTCACATCAAGCCCACATCAAGTCCACATTCAACTCTACAGTCTCACATTAAGCCCACATTAAGCCCACATTAAGCCCACATCAAGCCCACATCAATCCCACTTCAATCCCACATCTAACCCACATCAAGCCCACATCAGGCCCAAATCAAACCCACATCAAGCCCACATCAAGCCCACATCGAGCCCACATCAAGCCCACATCAAGTCCACATTGATTTCTTTGATATCACATTAAGCTCACATCAGGCCCACATCAAACCCACATCAAGCCCACATCAAGCCCACATCAAGCTCACATCAAGCCCACATCAAGTTCACATCAAGCCCACATCAAGTCCACATCGATTTCTTTAATCTCACATTAAGCTCACATCAGGCCCCCATCAAGCCCACATCAAGCTCACATCAAGCGCACATCAAGTCCACATCAAGCCCACATCAAGCCCACAGCAAGCCCACATCAAGCCCACATCAAGCCCACTTCAAGCCCACATCGAGCCCACATCAAGCCCACATCAAGTCCACATTGATTTCTTTGATATCACATTAAGCTCACATCCGGCCCACATCAAACCCACATCAAGCCCACATCAAGCCCACATCAAGCTCACATCAAGCCCACATCAAGCTCACATCAAGCCCACATCAAGCTCACATCAATCCCACATCAAGCCCTTTTCAAGCCCACATCAATCCCACTTCAATCCCACATCTAACCCTCATCAAGCCCACATCAGGCCCACATCGAGCCCACATCAAGTCCACATCAAGCTCACATCAAGCCCACATCAAGCTCACATCAATTCCACATCAAGCCCTTTTCAAGCCCACATCAATCCCACTTCAATCCCACATCTAACCCACATCAAGCCCACATCAAGCTCACATCAAGCCCACATCAAGTCCACATCAAGCTCACATCAATTCCACATCAAGCCCACATCAAGCCTACATCAAGCCCACATCAAGCTCACATCAATCCCACATCAAGCCCTTTTCAAGCCCACATTAATCCCACTTCAATCCCACATCTAACCCACATCAAGCCCACATCAGGCCCACATCGAGCCCACATCAAGCCCACATCAAGTCCACATTGATTTCTTTGATATCACATTAAGCTCACATCAGGCCCACATCAAACCCACATCAAGCCCTCATCAAGCCCACATCAAGCTCACATCAAGCCCACATCAAGCTCACATCAAGCCCACATCAAGTTCACATTGATTTCTTTGATATCACATTAAGCTCACATCAGGCCCACATCAAACCCACATCAAGCCCTCATCAAGCCCACATCAAGCTCACATCAAGCCCACATCAAGTCCACATTGATTTCTTTGATATCACATTAAGCTCACATCAGGCCCACATCAAACCCACATCAAGCCCACATCAAGCCCACATCAAGCTCACATCAAGCCCACATCAAGTTCACATCAAGCCCACATCAAGTCCACATCGATTTCTTTAATCTCACATTAAGCTCACATCAGGCCCCCATCAAGCCCACATCAAGCTCACATCAAGCGCACATCAAGTCCACATCAAGCCCACATCAAGCCCACAGCAAGCCCACATCAAGCCCACATCAAGCCCACTTCAAGCCCTTTTCAAGCCCACATCAATCACACTTCAATCCCACATCTAACCCACATCAAGCCCACATCAGGCCCAAATCAAGCCCACATCAAGCCCACTTCAAGCCCTTTTCAAGCCCACATCAATCCCACTTCAATCCCACATCTAACCCACATCAAGCCCACATCAGGCCCAAATCAAACCCACATCAAGCCCACATCAAGCCCACATCGAGCCCACATCAAGCCCACATCAAGTCCACATTATAATAATAATAATGTATTTATTCAGAATCAGAAATCACAAAATCACAACACACAGCATCCAACAAACTACCGGTCAGACCCGTGAGTAGGGACAAAGTGAAGACTGTGACAGAGCCCATTGGCACCCATACGAGCGCATAGAATGGGATGTCATCTCAAACACAGACACAGAAACTACTTCAACCGTCCAGAACAGAAAGGAATCAAACTCGGGCTACCTAGTCGCCTGAGAGCAATCAATTTACATACGGGTGGGGTCATCTACAGTAAAAAACGAGAGAAGTTATTTGTGAAAAAGACATTAGTCGTACTCTGAAGTCCGTCTTTTTAAATTGGCATACTGTATTTGAATCTAAAAGATTCCAGTATTTCACAACTCGATGTGTGATAAAACTCTGGCTAAGGGTGGTCTTGGAGATACTCTGTAATTTTAAGCCATTTGAACGCAATGATGATGATCTTGAGTTTGCAAGCATGAAGGGATTGGGAGCGTTTACGAAACCATACAGTTAGCTATGAACAAGGCGCAAATCTGACAAAGTTCTGCGAGTCCACAGTGTATCTAGCTCCAATTGTTTCAGTCGACATTGATATGACAGTTTCGGGGCAAGCATTCTAGTGAAGGATCTTTGCACAGCTTCTAAATCGTTAGTTTGAGTTACGTTAAGAGCAAGGAGCACCTCACTACCGTACTCAAGAACTGGTCGTATTTTATATTTATAGAAGTTTAAAAACAACGACTCATTCCGTTGGAAGGCCATTCGTAATACACCGACTCGCGAGGATGTTTTCTGAATGATTTTTCTGATATGCTCGCTTGGACTGAGATCGGATGTGAGATAAATACCAAGGTCTTTGATTGAGTCAGTGCAGGCTATTACGGAGCCATCACACGTATATACAGACTTGATGGCACGTTTTCCAAAATGAATAACATTGGATTTAGCAGCCGATAGTAAGAGTTGGCGCTCACCAAGCCATTGATGTACATTTGCCAGGTCAGTTTCGAGTGATACTTTGAAATTGGGAATGTTCTGTGGAATTGACAGTTTCATGTCATCCGCGTACAAAAAGTATTTACTATGTTTAATAACGGAGCCGATTCCATTTACATAGATCAAGAAAAGTAGAGGTCCAACAACACTACCTTGTGGTACACCACTTAGAACTGGAATCCAATCTGATAGTCCTGTGCCCACCCTTACCGACTGAGTACGGTTAGATAGAAACAGATTTAACCACCGGAGAGTTTTTCCATCAATCTTGTAAGACCTACATACCTCATTTAATCTTCTATGAACAACTGAATCAAACGCCTTTTTAATATCTAATCGTGTCTACCGGTATTATTTTGTCCAAATGTTTAACTAAATATCCTACATATTCAACCATTTGACTTGTTGTGCCTCTACCATCGAGAAAACCATGCTGCTGTGGATTTATTATGTTGTATTTCCACAAATGATATCGAATGTTATAGCATAGCATTCTCTCAAACACCCGGCTTGCACAACAGGTCAACGTAATAGGTCGATAGTTTGTACATTGTTTCTTATCACCACTTTTGAAGACCGGGACAACTATACCCTTACGCCATATTGATGGAATAACACCCTCATGAAAACACTGTGAGAAAATTATCGATAGAGGTTCTGCGATGACAACAGCGAGGGCTTGTAAAATAATAGAGGGAATCTCATCTGGTCCACAGGATATTTTTCTCTTAGTTCTTTTCAAGTATTCGTAAACACAATGGGAACTGAAATCTACGTCTGCTATCGAGTGGGCACCAGGATGGTCTTGTAAATGGAATGGCTCGTTATTATCTCTCGAGAAGACCGAGCCAAAGAACTCATTGAATAGAGTGGCTCTTTCTCGATCGTCTGAGACTACTCTACCACTACTATCAGTTAGATCCGGAATGGGGTCAACCGGTGCTAACTTCGATTTTACATATTGCCAGTAGCGCGCAGGAGAGGAACTGTTCAGGATGTGTGCTTCTCGTTATCGTATACATTGTTTGATACTTCGACGATACTCTTTCAGTAAGCACTTATAACTCTCTCGATCCTGTACGCTACTGGAAGTTTTCTGCCGATGGTGCAACCGTCTCACTCTATTTTGAAGTTTTTCTAGCCATTTCGGGAATTTTGGAGAGTGATCACGGTTGAATTGTTTTTGAGGTATACGGTAGCGTATTGCGTCTTTTATAATGTCACAGAATCGGGAATAACGGGAATCTATATCAGAGTCTGACAACTCAGCTGACCAATTCACCAAAGAGAGATCTTGGATAATAGCATTGTAGTCACCGTTACGATAGTCATAAGCAGCGTGGGCAGGATCACGCGCTCTTTTGCATATCAACGTCATTTCTCCTTCCACACAACAATGATCAGAATATGCGATCCCCACTCGCACATTATTGATCAAGGTTCGATCAGTGGAGAGAATTAAATCGAGTATGTTCATGCCACGAGTTGGCTCTCTAGTTGATAGAGACCTAGGGAGTTACAATACGAGAGAAAATCCTGTGAGGGTACAGTACTTGCGCTTTGAGAATGCCACCGTATACCAGGGAAATTCAAATCACTTTTTTAGATCCTTCACAAACTGTGAGAACAGCGGAGTAAATTGTGGATCCGATCCTGGAGGTCTATACAACCCAATCAGAACAAACTCAGATACACCACATGAAATCCGGACAGCGACACAATCAAAAGAGCAACAGCTGTGGACTGCAAGCAGTGTGTTTTGAACGCGCGCAGAAATGCAAACGAGTACTCCTCCACCACCCTTATGAGTTCTTGCCACGGAATGGCACGTATATGATGGAAAGGTTGGGACATGGTCAGAAGGACTAAGCCAAGTTTCACAAATAACATTGATTGATATGGGAAAGTTAGACAAACGATGTGTTAATAAACTTAGATTTTTACGAATAGAACGAATATTACACGAAAAAAGACTAACTAGATTGCTCTCAGTGCTCTTAGACATTTACGGTAGATCCCTCGTTCTCATCCTCCCCACCCTTTCCGACGTCAGCAGAGTCGACGCCCGCATCAGAGATCGCCTGTCCACTTGTCGCACTCCCCGACGGGCCCTTCCAGTAGAAGAGGTGCTCGATGGACATGTTACGGACACAGTACCTAGGCGAGTGGATCTTGCCATTAACGGACAACACATATCTACGCAGTTGCTTATCTCTCTCCCTCTCAAGGTAGGTCTGGTCGTCGCGAGCGAAGTGTCCAGCCTTCCGTCCGAGCATCGCCTTCACTTCCGTCTTGTGGTCCACGTCACGCAGCACGATCTTGATGAAAAAATTAAAAAGTACTTGCGTAAAGAGAGTAAGTTTGCCTTGACCCAATTCAACAAAAGCGCATGCATAAAACGTTTACAAATACTAACACAAACCTGAACCTCCCTATTCCTCTCCTCTCTCTCCACTCTCTCTCTCTCTCTCTCTCTCTCTCTCTCTCTCTCTCTCTTTCTCTCTCTCTTTCTCTCTTTCTTTCTTTCTCTCTCTCTCCCTCTAATATTGACGTTATTCATTTGTATTGTTATATTTCATCTGTTTGTGTTCACAGTCCGTTATGCGCAGGTTTGTGTTAGTATTTGTAAACGTTTTATGCATGCGCTTTTGTTGGATTGGGTCAAGACAAACTTACTCTCTTTACGCAAGTACTTTTTGTACTCTGATTCTGTATCAAAGTTGAGCTACCAACTCGCAGTTACATCTGTATCTCCCATTTTGAACACAAATTTGGAAATAACTCGGTTTGTATTGAATAAAATTTCACAAAAATCAATGAGCGCATACTTGATTACTTGATAGGCATACAAACGAACCTACGTAGCAAAATGTGAAGATTTTTGATTCATGGTCAAGATATTCGACAAAAGCGGCATTCGCCCCTTGGAATAGAGATTATTTCCATAATCGACCGATTGTCTGGTTTGTGTCTGCGTCATTTCTCGTAATTTGCGGACCGCGAAAACGGGGGACCCACTATATATATATATATATATATATATATATATATATATATATATATATATATATATATATATATATATATATATATATAGAGAGAGAGAGAGAGAGAGAGAGAGAGAGAGAGAGAGAGAGAGATAGTATATCCATATATACAAACTGATTTATTGTTAGGCGAAATTAGACGAACTGGTCGAAAGAAACAAACTTACACTGAATGGCGGAAAATACAATGTGTATACCATGTCGACTGACGCGCGCTGTGCCCGCAAGGCACTCCGCAGGGCACTCTATAGATGGAATTGTAAGAAGGAAGCGGCCCTTCTAGATAAGGGACCGAAGCCCTTTTACAGGCATGTGAGGAATAGGCTCAGTCCTGCAGATGGGATAGGCGTGGTGGTTGATTCGAGTGGACATTTTTTACACGAGCCCGCTCAAAAGGCGGAGGCATTCGCGTCCTTTTTCGATTCAATCTACGCGTCTCACTCATCCTCACCCCCGGGTGACTCTCTCTCCCTCTCTGCCGCGTGTCTCTCTCACATTGACGTCTCACCGAGTATTGTCTGCAAGGTGATACGTGGTATGGCGAGTAAGGTGAATACATCCCCGGATGGAATCACTCATACTTTCATCAAGCATACGATTGACACGATTGCATTTCCACTATCTCTTCTGTTCCAACAATCCGTGTCCGTTTGCGCAGTTCCAGATATATGGCGTCTGGGTTACATCAAGCCGATTCATAAGAGCGGTCCTACCCATGACGTGTCTAACTATAGACCCATCACTCTCACCTCTACCATCAGTAAGGTTTTGGAACGAATTGTTGTCTCTCAGATCACTGAATTCTTAGAACACAATTGCCTCCTTTCGCGTCACCAGTACGGATTCCGTAAAGGTCGGTCCACCGCAGCACAACTCGTGCAGTGTCACTCTCACTGGGCGCGCGACCTCACTGATGGAAAAGTAGTTGATTGTCTCTATGTTGATTACAAGAAGGCATTCGATACCATAAATCACTCTATGCTTTTTGACAAACTTCACTCTATTGGTATCCGCGGCAATGCTCTCTCTTGGATCAAGAGCTTTTTGTGTGACCGGACGACCCACGTTCTTATTGGAGATTCACTGTCTGCCCCCAGGCAAGTGAACTGTGGTGTGCCTCAGGGCAGCTGTCTTGGCCCTCTCTTGTTTAACATCTATATAAACGACATAGTGAGATCACTTCCAACTGGTATGCACTGCGTGTTGTATGCGGATGACCTCAAGGTCTATTTCTCGTTTGACCCGTCTGATGTGTCGGCGCACTCCGCCTTCCAGGCAGCAGTAGACGCGGTTAACAATTGGTCGCGCAAGTGGGGACTCACCATTTCAACCTCTAAAACGTACATTCTTCACTTGGGTAAAAGAAATCCGCGTTTTGTGTATTGTGCTGGCGGCACACCTCTCGAAGCCACTGTCTGCGTGAAAGACTTAGGTGTATGGATCTCTGACAGTCTTGGCTTTGAAACTCATATCTCTCGTATAGCAAACAACGCCCTGTGGTCGATCAATAACTTTCTGAGGGCATATCACACGCGAAATCTCACTGTCTTAGTGAGAGCATATGTTACATATTTCCGATGCAAGTTGGAATATTGTACTGAGTTGTGGAACCCAACTAGCGTGCGTTTGGTGAAGTTGCTTGAAGGCGTGCAAAGGTATTTTACCCGTCGCATTTGCCAACGAGCTGGTCACCTATCTCTTGGATACTCTGAGCGTCTCCGCCTGCTGGGACTTGAAACTCTCGAGTCCCGTCGTTTCATCAATGACGTCACGTTCATATACAAAGTCACTCACCGAGTTTTGCCTTTTGAATCTGATGGTGTATTCAATGTAATTCCAACATCCTCCAGACACTCACACAGTTTGCGCATTGTCCCTTGTTTTGATCCAGCAAACAGACTACTCACGAGCATTCATAGAGCACATAGTTTCTGGAATAGCTCGAAAGAAACAAACTTACACTGAATGGCGGAAAATACAATGTGTATACCATGTCGACTGACGCGCGCTGTGCCCGCAAGGCACTCCGCAGGGCACTCTATAGATGGAATTGTAAGAAGGAAGCGGCCCTTCTAGATAAGGGACCGAAGCCCTTTTACAGGCATGTGAGGAATAGGCTCAGTCCTGCAGATGGGATAGGCGTGGTGGTTGATTCGAGTGGACATTTTTTACACGAGCCCGCTCAAAAGGCGGAGGCATTCGCGTCCTTTTTCGATTCAATCTACGCGTCTCACTCATCCTCACCCCCGGGTGACTCTCTCTCCCTCTCTGCCGCGTGTCTCTCTCACATTGACGTCTCACCGAGTATTGTCTGCAAGGTGATACGTGGTATGGCGAGTAAGGTGAATACATCCCCGGATGGAATCACTCATACTTTCATCAAGCATACGATTGACACGATTGCATTTCCACTATCTCTTCTGTTCCAACAATCCGTGTCCGTTTGCGCAGTTCCAGATATATGGCGTCTGGGTTACATCAAGCCGATTCATAAGAGCGGTCCTACCCATGACGTGTCTAACTATAGACCCATCACTCTCACCTCTACCATCAGTAAGGTTTTGGAACGAATTGTTGTCTCTCAGATCACTGAATTCTTAGAACACAATTGCCTCCTTTCGCGTCACCAGTACGGATTCCGTAAAGGTCGGTCCACCGCAGCACAACTCGTGCAGTGTCACTCTCACTGGGCGCGCGACCTCACTGATGGAAAAGTAGTTGATTGTCTCTATGTTGATTACAAGAAGGCATTCGATACCATAAATCACTCTATGCTTTTTGACAAACTTCACTCTATTGGTATCCGCGGCAATGCTCTCTCTTGGATCAAGAGCTTTTTGTGTGACCGGACGACCCACGTTCTTATTGGAGATTCACTGTCTGCCCCCAGGCAAGTGAACTGTGGTGTGCCTCAGGGCAGCTGTCTTGGCCCTCTCTTGTTTAACATCTATATAAACGACATAGTGAGATCACTTCCAACTGGTATGCACTGCGTGTTGTATGCGGATGACCTCAAGGTCTATTTCTCGTTTGACCCGTCTGATGTGTCGGCGCACTCCGCCTTCCAGGCAGCAGTAGACGCGGTTAACAATTGGTCGCGCAAGTGGGGACTCACCATTTCAACCTCTAAAACGTACATTCTTCACTTGGGTAAAAGAAATCCGCGTTTTGTGTATTGTGCTGGCGGCACACCTCTCGAAGCCACTGTCTGCGTGAAAGACTTAGGTGTATGGATCTCTGACAGTCTTGGCTTTGAAACTCATATCTCTCGTATAGCAAACAACGCCCTGTGGTCGATCAATAACTTTCTGAGGGCATATCACACGCGAAATCTCACTGTCTTAGTGAGAGCATATGTTACATATTTCCGATGCAAGTTGGAATATTGTACTGAGTTGTGGAACCCAACTAGCGTGCGTTTGGTGAAGTTGCTTGAAGGCGTGCAAAGGTATTTTACCCGTCGCATTTGCCAACGAGCTGGTCACCTATCTCTTGGATACTCTGAGCGTCTCCGCCTGCTGGGACTTGAAACTCTCGAGTCCCGTCGTTTCATCAATGACGTCACGTTCATATACAAAGTCACTCACCGAGTTTTGCCTTTTGAATCTGATGGTGTATTCAATGTAATTCCAACATCCTCCAGACACTCACACAGTTTGCGCATTGTCCCTTGTTTTGATCCAGCAAACAGACTACTCACGAGCATTCATAGAGCACATAGTTTCTGGAATAGCCTTTCATCTGAAGTCGTGGGAGTGAGGGATGCGGGGCGGTTTAGAGAGCTCGTCAGGGCTAGTTCTAGCGGTTTCCCGTCGTCTCGGATTCGTGCATCATGACTGGAGAGTCAGGGCGTCTCTCGCACGTCGTCTCACCTGCACTTCTTGTGTCTCTTTCAATTTCAACGTGTATTATATGTGACCATCACTCTGCCAGTACCCTTGAACAAGGCGCAGTAGTACCTCATTTTGTTTTAGTTTTACCATTTTTAATTTTGTCACACAATCGTATTATCACATATTTCGCCAGTGTCTATCCGCAATTTCTTGCATACTCTATCAAACATACATGCGATAAACTTATTATTACTATTACATCAAAATGCGCGATGACAAAGAGAGGAGACGTGTTTATTATGACCTGACAACAGAATGGGTGAGAGTAGTTAGAGTGAGAGTGAAATATTGAAACGTGAGAAAAGAGAGAGAGAGAGAGAGAGAGAGAGAATATGCGGTGAATACAGAACATCGAACGTGTGCGTGCGGGAAAAGGTATTCGGTATTGCGAATAGTTCGAGTTCCACCAACACTGTCAATCCACATCCACTCACAACGTCAGCAGTCCTTCCTACGTGGGATGCGCAATCCCCCATCATCGAGTATTTTGTGCAATCTGTCGCAGTGTACAGTGGATTTGAACTCACACTCATCAGTGTGTCTCATCATATCAGTTTGTACGAACCCACAAAACATTTTCAGCTGAGCAGCATCAGCGTTGCCCCCCCTTTCTCCCTTCCCCTCCTCGCCCCCTTTCTCCCCTCCCCTCCTCGCCTCCCACTCTCCCCTCCTTCAACCCCCATTGCACCCCTGCACTAGCCCCGCCCCTTGTTCCACACCATACTTAAACCATCCCCGCCTTAATGCGGGGCCCATTCTATGCGATAAAGACTTTGTGTGTTACGAGTATTATCGTGTTATGGGGGGATTGGAGTTTGTATAGGCCCGGCAGGCCATAATACAACGTGGACGTCTCTGGACCCCACTCCCGTCGTTTGTGTTTTGTTCGCGCGACATCTCACATCTACCGCTACACCCGACGACCCTTCCCCCCATACCCACTGACGAGCTCCGAGTCCAAGGATCCCTCTGGACGACCTGTGTTATTCTCTATTATTCCGGCGCGCCCATCAACTGTTTGCATCGCGGACCGAGCACAGGCAAGGCTTACAGTTGATCGCATTCTCTGACGCAGCCAGGTCATCTCGGAGTAACACCTCGTCAGTGGGGGGCCCTGTCGCCAACAGAAAACGGGAGACAGCACGGGCTGATCTTCCGCGCCCCCCGGCGGTCTCATAGACTCGAAGAGTCGGAAGCCTCGGAAATCTCCAGCTATTGCGTCTGCTAGGAGAGAGGCCGCACGGGACTTGGCCGTGCGACAAGTGGGAGTCGAGTCAAGCAGCGAGTGTCGGAGCTCGTTCTCAGATGCAAGGTGTGTCTCTTTTCGGGAGCGGCGCCACGTACTTGACTTTCCAATTGGGAATTAGGAATTATCGACTCCCAGCGACTCCAAGGTCGCATCATCAATCAGCGCATCGCATTCTATTCCCTCGGCCGGAGAGCCGACCATCTGTCTCTCGGAGCGACAAAGAGGCGATGCGCACAGCGGGAGCCCTATTTGGAATTGCGCGGGCAGCAGAGACAACAGCTGCCTCTCCATCCCGCGCGTTTGGAGGAGAGAGAAAAGGACAGAAGAAGAGAGTGCAGAAGACAACAATCCGCCGCGGAGGATCGGAGACAGAGACGGAGGCAGACGGTGCCAGCCCCGCCCCTCGACAGCGCCGGTATAAGAGAACCGAAACCGGCAGTCAGACTTCATTCGCTCAACCGAGCAAGTGGACTCCAGTCGTCTCTTCTGCAGCTGCTAAGGACTCTTCTTCTTCTTCTTCATCTACATCTACATCAACTACCAGGAGCCTACACCGCCGACGGAACTATACTCCACCATCGACGACGGCGGCACCGACGCCCTTCCGCCCCGGCCAACACCGTCGACAACGGCTGCTCTTCATCCGTCGGATGGCGCAGGTGCAGCAGGGCATACTGATGCCGAACCAACCGCCGCCGCCCCCCCCCCCTCCAGCACCCGATGCAGCCACCACCCCCACCACCGTACAACCAACAGCCTCAGCAACAGCAGCAGCCTCAGCAACAACAGCAGCAGCAACATGGCACCTTCTTGAGCTTCGGACCACGTGTCCCAACCGTCACCCCCTACGACCCAAACAAGGAGTCGTTCACGGAGTTTGCGACCAGAATGCTGGACTACGCCAACTTGTCCGGCATGTCGGAGGACCTGGCGAAGCGATTCTTCCCCACGCTGCTGCCGGCACAAGAAAGGAGAATATATGAGTCAGTGGCCAATCACCACCAGCCATTTCTCGCCAACATGAAGGCCTTCCAAGCGGCAATGTCGTCATCGTCTCGCTTAAACGTGCAGCGCAGCAAGCTGTCGCAGTGTCGCCAGAGGGGGAGAACTGTGGCCGAATACGCGAAGGAGCTGCGTCGAATTGGTGAAGATGCACACCCTGCGGTACACGTGGACCGCATTCCCACCGTCCTCACGGCCTTCATCAACGGACTCGACAAGGCGCTGAGGGAACAGGTTCTGCGGGCGGAGCCGAGCACCTTGACCCATGCCATCGACCTAGCCCTCAAGGAGGAAGCAATTCAATCTGTCGACCCAGACGATAGGATTTCGTCTCTGGAAACAACGGTCGCCGCACTCGCGATGGATAACGACTACTTGCGCAGCAGGTGGCAGCAAGACAACGCAAACCAAGGCCAATCTCGAGGGGGAGGCCAGGGTAAGCGACGTCGAGGTCGAGGCGGAGGAGGACGAGGCGGCAACGGAGGCAATTACCCCCGCTTCCAGAATAACGGCCAGGAGAAGAGCGGCCCTCCAGAGCCTACATAGAGCACTCGACATTCTGCTCTCTGAGGACTCGCCATCATCCGCATCATCGACGGAGTCATCGCAGTCGTCGGGAAGCAGCAGCGACACGGAGTAGAGTCGGAGCACCGACTCGCTCGGGGAGGGCGGACGTTGCCCCCCCCCTTTCTCCCCTCCCCTCCTCGCCCCCTTTCTCCCCTCCCCTCCTCGCCTCCCACTCTCCCCTCCTTCAACCCCCATTGCACCCCTGCACTAGCCCCGCCCCTTGTTCCACACCATACTTAAACCATCCCCGCCTTAATGCGGGGCCCATTCTATGCGATAAAGACTTTGTGTGTTACGAGTATTATCGTGTTATGGGGGGATTGGAGTTTGTATAGGCCCGGCCAGGCCATAATACAACGTCAGAATTATCCGAAAGCCCACTTCGCCTCTCTACCTTCCCTGTATCTCTCTGGAGGTCATTCAGTTTCTGAAAAGACGGAAATCCGCCAGAAGCATGAGAGAGGGGAGATCCGGGCCGTGCCACTGCTTATTGCTCATTGCTGTGTTTCGATCGAAACAGACTTCCGGTGTTACTGTGACAATGAACTCGCGATCCGGTGAATACACTTAAGCAAATCATAACATTAGCGTAAATGAGATTCCGGAAGGCTAATCGAGGAATGGCTTGATTAGCGTGGCTTGAAACGATACAAAAGGGGGCGCTCGGACGGAACGGTATAGAGCAACGTCCATTGCTTTTGCGGCCTGTCACTCCATTCGCGCGCCCTGTGAAATAGCGGCGGTGTCCTAGTGGATAGAGCGGCCGTCTTTCAAGCGGTAGGGTGTGGGTTCGCTCTCCGGATATGCTTTTCCTTTTGCCGATTCTTTCCGGACTTGTAATTTTTTGTTCGAATGGTTGGAGTCACGCATGGTGAGGGGATCATGTGGAAACCTTCGTCAGTATTATTTTTCGAAATTTTTGGAAATGAACTTTAAAGAACGCAAACATTTTGTAATGAGCCCTCAACAAGACATATGACCGTTCGATTTGAAAATAAGAAGATGATAGGAGTTTTCTACCAAGTGCCCAATCGTCACCAAAAGTTCAAGTCCGGAAAGAATCGGCAAAATGAAAAGCATATCCGGAGAGCGAACCCACACCCTACCGCTTGACAGACGGCCGCTCTATCCGCTAGGCCACCGCCGCTGTTTCGCAGTGCGCGCGAATGGAGTGACAGGCCGCAAAAGCAATCCACACGGTTTAGCTCCAAAATTTGAAACGTAAATATCTCGAAACGTATGTCCGGTCCTGTGGATTTGAAAACGGTTTTCGACTAGTGACCTCCTAGGGTATCTCTGATATCAGTTTGGTCACTATCGGCTTCTGTGACCTAAACGACACTCCATCAGTTATACTTCCGCGGTGTTCCCACTGTCTATCTGGCTGGGCGGTACAATCAGCGAGAAAAGGGCGCAAGACGAAAAAGGCGCGAACAGAACGAGGACATCGACTACGACGACTCCCGTAGGCAACATCGTGAAAGGAGAAGATATTATGATGAATATCTATAGAACTCGCACCGGCGCTCGTCAGCGATATGGTTGCTAACGGCTACATTACAGAGAAAATGCTGGCTCACATTGACAGAGAGGTAGAAATCACACTTCTCAATTGATCCGCAATTCCACTTTTGAGGGGAGCGACGCGACGTATGTGCGCATTGTGCAGCACGCTTCGGACATGCTCGCCATCGCCGCATCTATCCACAGCGAATCGAACCCGAAGAGCAACGGGAGAAGTATACACACAGAAATATGACTCATCTCACTACTCATCTCCTAGACATGAACGCTCACGATTTCTACAAGCTGTTCGATTCTCGCAGAGACATCAAGCAAGCAGAGATACAAACACATGTCACCGATTCATTCAAGGCGCTCCTATAACTATTCCAATCTTTACGTGTCGTCAATAAAATTGCCTCATAAACCATATCCCTAATTGTCTGTTCTTTCTGAATCAACTACACCACTCTACATCTAGCACACAAAATTGGGAAACGCGTTGCATGCAGCATGTAACTAGCATGAAACAAGGGAACAAGGTTATGGATACCAAACGGATTTAGTGCAGTGTACATTAACATAACACTTTACAAGCCAAGTTTCACAGATACACAACTCAATTCAATTCTTCACTCAGATGGTACACAATGAAAACTTAGGCAGATTTCTGTCCGTATACTTCTCCCGTTGTTCTTCGGGTTCGTCCACCCCACCCTCCTCCTCCTCGTCGCACTCCTCCACAAACACGTCGTCGTCCAGCTCCCCGGCCACGTACACCTGCTCCTCTTTGTCCACTCTCTTCGTCGAAGGACGCGGAGGCCCGATCTGAAATCCACATTTCTATATCATGCATCTGACGTCATGCATCCACAACGCACCGAAGCAGATCCTTGGATGGCTATCACTCGCCGTCGCCGCATTCTCGACAGGGGCCGCGGAGAGAGACACTTGTGCATTGACAGGAGAAGTTTGCGTGATCTCCGCAAACGGCAGCGGGATCGACATCTGTGTAGCAGCAGTCTGTTCCGTCACAGGCTCATGTGCGGGGCGAGAAGGAGACAGTGTCGGCGATCGCGCCACCGCCTCCTTCTCTCCCATTTCCTGCTTCACCTTGGGCGTCGGCCACACCAACACCTGAAAGACACTAGCTGTCCTGTTCCACTTGTGCCTCCTCCGTACCTCATCATCGTCATCGAGAATGATCTGGCACTCCTCGACCGCATCCCTGTTCTGATCCGAGTACTGCTCGTCGTCCTCCACATCTCTCTCCACAATCTCCACCGAAAACAAACAAACCATCAATCAATCAATACCAAATCAGCAACACCGCAACACTGACCATGGGCACATTGTGGTAGTCTTTGTATTGTGAGTGGAACATCTCGCTGTCGTGGGCGGCCTGATCGAGCACCTCCCCTTCCCTCCACATCTCCTCCTCTTCTTCCTTCTGCTCCGGTTTCACGTGGAACAGGTACTCGAGATCCTGTATAGCTTCATGCGATCCGACTCGTCGTCATCCACCACAACCACCTGCAATCAATCGATAATGACGTCACTCTCCGTCGACTCACCGGCTCGACATATTCGTATTCGTCGTATCGTCCGTATCGCTCCTCTTCATCGACTACCAGCCAAGGGGACGAGTCTCCATCCTCTGGCTCTCACACAACTCCTTGCTGGAATACGTTTGTCTCCAGCACCTCCTGTTTCAGGTGGAAATCCTGCTTCTCCTTCCCTACCTCTACCGAACACTGTTTGACTGAAACATAACATACAAATATAACACACCGTCTCTGTAAGAATCGGACACTTTTTGGGCATGTGGTTACTAGGAGCTATGCCGGCGCATACAAGGATTATCGAAGGTCCTCTACAAGATGTATAGGGTCGTTTTTGTCAAATATGCAAATTTGGCCCATTAAAGGACCACTACCTCAAATCGGTCAATTTTTGCCAAAACACTTCGAATAAGAGTTCGTTCGACTCCTTATCAAATTCTAAGAACTTTTTCATAAAAATGTTTTTCGAAAAAATTAAGTTCAAAAAAGTTATGATCAAAAAAATGAAAAATTTGCCTATTTTCGATTTTTTTGAAAATGTTGCTGACCTGAGAAGCGAGAATGATTAGCACCATTCGAAAGAGCGTGTTTTGTTTGGTCTACATGATTTTTATGAAGAAAATCGATCCTGACATCATCTGCCATCCAGACGGTTGAAAGTGGTCCGGAAAGCGATAATTCGGCATTTTTCCATTTTTCGCCCTGTGTAACTGCGAAGTAGCAAAAAGCAAAAACACCATGATAATCTACGCACTTTGTTTAGAATATGGACGTGTTTTCATGAAAATCAATCCTGACATCATCTGCCACCCAGACGGTTGCAAGTGGTCCGAACATTGGTTATTCGGCATCTTTCGATTTTTCGCCCTGTGTCACTGCGAAGAAGCAAAAAGCAAATACACCATGTTAATCTACGCACTTTGTTTAGTATATGGACGTGTTTTCATGAAAATCTATCATGACGTTATCTGCCATCAGACGGTTGAAAGTGGTCCGGACAAGTTTGCAGGCATGGCAGATGACAGATGACGTCATGATAGATTTTCATGAAAACACGTCCATATACTAAACAAAGTGCGTAGATTATTATGGTGTATTTGCTTTTTGCTTCTTCGCAGTGACACAGGGCGAAAAATCGAAAAATGCCGAATAATCGCTTTCCGGACCACTTTCAACCGTCTGAATGGCCGATGATGTCAGGATTGATTTTCTTCATAAAAATCATGTAGACCAAACAAAACACGCTCTTTCGAATGGTGCTAGTCATTTTTGCAATATGCAAATTTTTCATTTTTTTGATCATAACTTTTTTGAACTTTATTTTTTCGAAAAACATTTTATATGAAAAAGTTCTTAGAATATGATAAGGAATCGAATGAGCTCTTATTTGAAGTGTTTTGGCAAAAATTGACCGATTTTAGGTAGTGGTCCCTTAATGGGCCAAATTTGCATATTTGACAAAAATGACCCTATATATCTTGTAGAGGACCTTTGATAACTTTTGTATGCGCCGGCATAGCTCCTAGTAACCACCTCGTCCGATTCTTACAGAGACGGTGTGATAATCACGTCGAGTGTACTCACGAATGGTAGCGTAGCTGATGTCGTCAACGAGATCGAAACCCTTGTCAAGCACCTTTCTCTTGCGCAGCTTCGCACGACGACCACATCCCATAGAAACCGATTTCGACCTCGCTTCATCCATACGTTTCTAAAACGCAATAACATACCGTAATATCATTTTCCTCATACTACACTCACATGCAGATGCTTGGTTATAGCATAGCTGATGAACCTATCGTGAGTGCGGGAAATTCCCAGACCCCGTCGCACCTTCTCCACCCCCTCTTCTTGCAAGCCATGCCAGACTTGAGACTGGAATCAGTCGATTAATTCGATCGAATATGCAAACGGGTACATCTTCAGAGACGCTAGGAAGGCCGCCGTCTCCTCCATCTCCAGATCGGGCATCGTCTCCGCATCCACCACATCCATCTGCGAGCTATAACATACAAAGTGACTGACTTGCGCTTGACTCGCGTCTGTCTACCTGGAGCTGTCGAGTGAGATCGAGGATGTGTCGTCTCCATCGTTGCTAGTCGTCTCCTCGAACAACTCCGTAACCTGTCCATGTTCTTTCTTTTGTCTCCATCTTCAGCATCTCATAAACATCAGCAGAGCGAGACTTTGAGATCGAGCTAAATGAAACACGTTCATTGATACTAACAAATAGCGTTAATTCCAACCTAGTGCGGTCGCCAGCGTTGGAAGGGTTTTCCTTCATGGCCATCTTGGCGAGCCTCTCCATTCCTCGCATCACGAGCACCGACAAACGTCTCTTCTCCAAAACCGGAACACCCGACGAAGAGTCGTTGTCACTCGAAAAGTCTTCAAACTAAACAAATTTTTTTTAATTACAACAATATACGTGGTAATGTACCAGCCACATCATACCTCGCTCTTCCTGGGCTGGACGAGTCCATAGACGGTAGTTTGGTTTTTCTTGACTAGCCTGAGGGGTTGGATGAGAGGAGGTGGGGCGAGTTGCGGCAGCGCCGAGGCCTCCGAAACTTTGGCAACATCATCGACTCCCGCCGACGGGCGTTTTTCCTAATTACCGTCTTTGTCATTTCCTAATTACCGTCTTCGTGAATGGAATAGATGATCAGTGGCAGTCAGATCTCGTACTTAAAAATGATACCCTACGAAGAAGAAAATAAAGGTTACAAATGTCTTCTAACTATAATTGATTGTTTTAGTAAGTATGCATGGGTTGTTCCTCTAAAGAGTAAAACAGGCAAAGAAACTGCAGATGCTTTTGAGAGTATCTTTACAAAAGTAAAAGAATTCCTAACAAGATGCAAACTGATAATGGTAAAGAATATTATAATTCTCTTTGAAAAAGTCTCTTTAAAAAATAGAAATCAATCATTTTCCAACCTATTCAGATAAGAAAGCTTCTATCATCGAAAGGTTGAATAGAACCTTTAAAGAAAAGATGTGGAAGGTGTTCACTCATCAAGGAAATCATAAACAGGTAGATATGCTAGATGATCTTGTATTAGGGGCCTGACAGACTTTTTTGCTGATAAAATCGCAGCGATTCCGTGATGTATTAAGATGCTCTATCGATTAGCGATTTCGCCAGCGATTCGCTACCGTAACCCAAATCGCGAAAGTCAGCGATTTGACCGTCAGACTTTTTCGCTTGAAATTTTCAGCGAATCGCTACTTTTATCGCTGCGAATCGAATTCGCTGCGATTTGGTAGTTTCCGGATTTTCGCAGATTTCGACGCAATTTTCAGTCTTTTGATGTTTTATGTTGTATATCGTTGTTATTATTTCTGATAATTTTTCACAAATGCTATATTTATACTTTATAGTATCAAAAAGGTAGTTTGCACGGGACTTGGAGCTTTCTGCACTTGAAATTACACAAGATCTTGTGCATCAGCGGTTCGTTGGACGTTATGCATCTGATGCTTATAAACATTATGAACAAATTCTATAACCAAAAACAAATAAAAACATGACATTTTTGCATATGCGATAAGCTGTTCACTGACAAATAGCATTCTCGCGATTTCCAAAACCGCTGCGATTTTGAGCACCGGCGATTTCGCTATCGCTCTACATTCAGCGAAAGCGATTCGCTATCGCTGAGCGAAAAAGTCTGTCGGGCCCCTTAGGATTTAAAAATCATTATCCTTCTTCAATTAAAATGACTTCCACGCAAGCTTCTAAGATGGAAAATGAATCGATAGTTTACGATAACTTATTTCGATCAAGGAAAGAAGAAGTTACTCAAAAACCTCCGAAATTCAAAATAGGAGACACTGTCAGAATTACCAAATACAAAGCTATTTTTGACAAAGATTATCTTCCGAATTGGACAACTGAGATGTTTAAAATTACAAAAGTTCATATTGGTGAACCTGTGATGTACGAACATCGATTAGTGTCTGTCCTACATGTTGACCTTATTCACAGTGAGTGTTCGTTATTTGATAACACTCACGTGAGGGTTGATGTGTAGGACGGAATACTATAGAAATGAGATGATGATTTGATTTTGAGAGCAGAGGGATACTTATCGATAAATGTAGGAACCACATCGTGAGATGTAGAGAGTGAGGCGAAATCATGTAACATTTTCTCACTGGACGCATGATGTGCTCTAATTAGCATAGAACGATTCGCCCTTTCGCGCTGATTCCAACGGTATTTTATTTATGGGATCATGTTCTCTGTAAAGTAGTGAAAATCGATAAAGAGTGATATGATGACATCATATTTCTTTGATCTAGCCGCCATTGCCCAAAATGAATAATGAAAAGTGATGTCATAAGAGACGCATTTCCTCAAGTACTGATCGATTACAATCACACAAAGCGTAGCGCTACTATTATCAACGATAATATTCTTAATTTAACTAAAGAGGATAACCCACAACAACCTACTATCTTATCATATGTACATATAATCCGACTCTAGATCTGTCTTTTCTTGTTGTTGCAATCCTTTTGAGAGGGAATAAGGGCAAGGTCGATTGGTGAAAGGGAAAGTAAAAGTGCCCCGCCTAGATGTGGGGACTGGTTGGTCAGTGTGGGGCGATGGAACGTCTGACTGTACTACTGTTTTTGATTGCATCTCTTTCCACTACTACAGCGTTGCTTGTGGTACTCGTCGATTCTTCCAAATGCGTCCACCTCCGATGCGAGTGGCGTGGAGTAGGAAAGTATTGCAAGTCGGCCACCCTCTTCCACCGTCTTAATCAACACGTAAGGAAGAGAGAGATATTTATTTATTTATATACACCTATATGGTGTGACGATATAGCACAGAAACCAAAAAAAAGCCTAAAAACAAAATTAAATTAGATTACAACAGATAATAAATAACTGCATAATATCTTGCCAGTAAATACGAATACATTTCAAATTTCGCCTTTTTAATCTCTTATCTCTTGTTGATCAGTTGAAACATAGAAGTAAAGGAATCTTGTTTAATTCCTTGTAATTTCAGAAGATTGTTCCGGGTGCTACTCCACTTAATTATCCACTACGCAGCAACAACGAGCCGGAGACCAGCATTCTTGCACGCATTCAGGTATAAACAAGATAATAATATTAGGAATAGATTATAATAAGATTAGGGTTCGTTAAAATATCACCTAAAATATCATTAAAATATTATTGCACTGATTTTAGGGTGATTGATATATCACTCGGTTTTCATTTTAAAACGTAAAACATCACTAAAATATCAGAGTCGGTCGTATTTATCTCTTCCTGTTCAAATTATTTTTCTCCGGGACAGTGGTTGAGAAAAAAGGAGAAAAAGAAAACTTCTCCAATTTTTGGGCGTTTTTGCAACCGCAAAACATAAAAAAAAGCTGTACAGAAAAGAATGAAAATGATATTTTAATGATATTTTTAAGTTTTCAGTGTTAATTTTCGTGATTATTATATCACAGAAACCGCTTCATTTTCCCGTTGAAAAGTTAGGAATGATATTTTAATGATATTTTAGCCGTTTTGATATTTTAACGAACCCTAAATAAGATGGAGAATTTTCAAAGAAGGTTCAAATCAAAGGAGCCTAGGGGGTCTAATGACCAAGTGAAGTCAAAAGCTTCTAATACGCCATGGATCTTGATATTGCCGCAATATAAGCTACCGAAGTTGCCTATTCTTTCCTCACCCCACGGTCCTATCACCGTATGAATATGTATATGTATGTATGTAAATACATCATAGGGAGGTAGAGAGAGAGAAAGGTTTCATTTCAGTCGCTGTATCCAGTGAACACGTTCACTTTGGTTGACGACGATGTCGCCACGGGTAAGAAGTGTAAAGGAAGGCGTCTATGGTGCAATGATTCCGGGATGTACGTCGCCGAAGACTACGATACTTTTCTCAAACTTATCCAGAAGCACGCCGTTCCACCGAAGTTCCAATGCTGATCTTCCCTATCTCTCACAATGAAACACTAATTCCTTTATTTTTGATAAACTTTTCCAACTGTTCTTTTTTGTGATAAACTCTTCTTTACAAGGCGAACGATGACAAAGCAAAATGTAACAAAGCGCTGAATCAGCTCGCTTTGTCAAGACAAAACAAATGGTGAAAAATGCTTGTGATTCATTTCTTCGCTCTATCCATTCGCCGTCCCGAGTTTTCTTTCACTCACAATCAGGCAATGATGCTACGTGGCTTCACCGTCTTTGTCCTCATTTCTGTCGTTGCGCAATCGCAAAACGTCCCCGACTATGAAGTAAGTCTTGCAAAAGATGATGAATTCGCTCAAGTGCACTATTTCATTGTGATTCGAGTTAGTTAGGTGGCTTTCATGATTTGTCAAGAATTTTGGCAGACCTAATTGAACCCGGATACCTTTTTATTTCCGTTTCAGAAGTGTATGTGGATTGTTCCACAACCTTGCGGTATCAAGTCCCGCGATTGTAGAACGTGGAAAAGAAACATGGTGTACGCTCAAATTGGCTTTGCTGTGCTGAACTATCAGGACGCTATCTTCTTGGCATCGCAGGTTCAGCCGGTGAGTAGATGATTTTTACATTGATCACATAATGCGGTCCCGCATGATGAGGGAGGAGGGGGAGGGGGTTTAAAAGAAGATACATAGCAACATATTGCAGACTATACAAGAAGAACTTCCCAAATTCGTTCCGGCGGAGCTCAGCTGTAATGGGGGTATCCCCTTCCTTCATCCGCAGCACCTGTGCTGTCTTCCCAAATTGTAAAGTAGCGCAAGTTTTGCTAATCTCTGGGATAGATGGAGCGTGTGGGGAAAGCGCATCCAAGGATAATTAGACACCTAATTAGCACTTCATCTCACGGGAAGAGATATGAGGCCCATGATTCACTACGGTGACACAGACGGGGTCTCAGGGGACACAGGATCTACCCAAACATGCGGGGTTGTGAACCACAACAGATGAATTGCAAACCATAACACTCGCCATTCCAGGGTCGGCGCGTCGGACTCTCCGCGCCGGGCACGCTCTCTCGCACACTCTCGCACAACATCCGGATGAATCGCCAGCCATTGACGCACGCCGACACCCACCTCAATGATCCCGTATATAAGCCCAGTAGAATCCCCCAGTAGTATGCCCTCACCCACTCGACTCCTCCCGACGCCGACTCGACTCTCCCCTCCCATCCCCAGTTGAGATCCGCGGCCCAGTGCAGGTAATCCCGTGGGACGCCGGGCGATATCCCGCGTCCTATACCAAAGAATCCACAATCCCTCACCTGTATGATGCGCAGATAAACCTATCCGTGCCATTCTTGTCTCTCTCTCTTCATCCCCTCCTCCTCTCGCCCGAGAGATGTGTGGTGATCTGTGGATAATGGGATTAATGCCCCGGCCTAATCAGAGATCCTCTACAAAAATCCTCATTAGTTTTGTCTTCATCCGCAGCACCTGTGCTGTCTTCCAAAATGAACAGAAGGAACAACTGCGCTTCGATGCTATTTTTTTTTCTAATTTTACATTTTGCGGATAAATAAATTCATTCGCTTTCTCTCGAAACTACCAAAGAAATGTGCAAAGGGGGCTTGAAATCCATCCATTTTTTTGCGCAATATTTCGACCACTTTTTTAAGGTATCGCATTTCGACCTTTTTACCATTTTAGAAAATTGTATAAAAATGACACATTTTCGAAGAGTTGAGACACAAATAAGCCTTGAAATGGCTTAAAGCCACAGTGGCGACTTATTTCTGCCACAACCTGCATCAACTCCTCATTTTCACACGAACAAAACATTTGCGGTGACCGGAATCGAACCCGCGAAGCTCGGGGCCACAACGCAGCGCACATGCACTGAGCCATGAAGCAAGTGAAAGGCCGTCGTTCATTTGCGCTTATGTCTCCGACCCCAATTTTTGCAGTATTGAAGCGTTGGGCGGTAGGCTATTCGTGGTGGGACCAATTTTGAATTCAAATTTTCAGCTGCATCCTTGGCAGTTGCAGATTCGAAAGTAACGCAGAATCGTGGTTCTTTCGCAAAAATTGCAAATGTGTTAGGTTAATATGATTTTTAATAATACTCCGAGCCAAAAATAAGTCGCCACTGTTCCTTTAAGATATACGTTTGTTAAGATCTTGTTATTCACAGTCATGGGCCTACTGCGGAACAAGTGGAGAAGAAATGAAATGTTACAATGTTGACCAGCAGCAGGAATTGAACTCGCGCCGCCTGCTCACTAGCTAAGCTCGCTAACCATTACATTGGCTGACCAAGTGATTGTAAATGTATGTATTAAGAAGAAGGGGTTAATACGTAAAACAAATGGTCAACGCAGGATTTCTCGCCGTAGAACGCCCGAATATGTTTTTTTTTCTCGATTAAAACAGTCGTAAGCTTAATTCGTGAATATTCAACACGATTAGAATGGTAGAAATAATTTTTTTTGAAATATGGTGCTTGGTTGTGTATCGTAGTGAGAAATTCGCTTCTCGGATTGTTTTTATTAATCATCATTACCGCCATTTTTATTGTTTTTTTGTTACTTTGTTGTTGTTGTTGTGTATTGTTTTTGTTATAGTTGTTTTATTCGAATGATGTTAATATATTCTATGATCAGAAACTAGTCTGAATGCACTGCATTGTATGTCTTCAGGTCGGCTGCGGCTACCCCCCGAGTGGATCAAGTTCTGCGAGAACCTCTTCGGGGGATTCGCCTTTCTCCTGTGGGTGCACCCGCGAAGCCACCGTCTGCAACCGCGTCGAGTTCGAGGTGAGTAACACACACGAAAAGTGGTCGTTGATGATTATGTTAATTTGTGATGATGTCATCACAGGGCAAATTCGCGAGAAGTTTGAAGAGACCGACCGTTGTTTAGATTGTCGCTTCTTTCAGATGGAACCCCGGAACCTCGGACGACTTTCCGGACACGCATGCCCTCGTGCAGCGCGACGGACAGAAGCAGCAGATCCACACCAAGGAGCTGGTCGTCGGAGACATCGTCGAGGTCAAGGGAGGCGATCGCGTCCCCGCCGACATACGCATCATCTCCGCCTTCGGATTCAAGGTGGGCAAACACAAAGAACAATGGGAGAATACGAATGAAATTTCTTGGTAGCATCTTCAAATTTTAACTTGTATGCTTGCAGGTCGACAATTCTTCCCTGACCGGAGAGTCTGAGCCGCAGACGCGCTCGCCCGACTGCACGAACGAGAACCCGCTGGAGACGCGCAAGATCGCCTTCTTCTCCACCAACACCGCCGAGGTAACTGCCAAGGGAGTGGTCGTCTACACCGGAGACCGTACCGTGATGGGACGCATTGCGCATCTCGCCTCGGGACTGGACACTGGAATGACGCCGATCGCTCGCGAGATCGAGCACTTCATCCGCCTGATTACTGGAGTCGCCGTGGTGCTGGGAGTGACGTTCTTCATCATCGCCTTCGTGCTCGGCTACCACTGGCTCACCGCCGTCGTCTTCCTCATCGGTATCATCGTCGCCAACGTGCCCGAGGGTCTCATCGCCACCATCACCGTGTGCATCATCCTAGCCGCCAAGCGCATGGCGTCCAAAAACTGCCTGGTGAAGAACATCGAGGCTGTCGAGACGCTCTGATCCACCTCCACCATCTGCTCCGACAAGACCGGCACCCTCACCCAGAACAGGATGACGGTCGGGCACATGTGGTACGAACAGACGATCGAGGAGTGCGACACGAACACGATCGAGAACCAGACGTCGACTGTGGGAGCGAAGAAGAGCGAGACGGCCACGGCCCTCACCCGCGACGCCGCGCTCTGCAACCGCGCCGAGTTCAAGGTGGGCTGATGAACAGAGGCGCGGACAACAACTATTTCCGTGAGTCGTAGAGAGGAGAGAGATGTGAGCAGCCACCAAACCGTTCTCTTTTTCAGCCCGAACAGGACGACATCCCCGTGCTTCGCCGCGAGTGCACGAGAGACGCTTCGGAGATTGCGCAGCTCAAGTCACCGAGCTCGCTCTCGAAAACGTGGTCGGATACAGGGAGAAGTCGCTTAAGGTGGCCGAGATCCCCTTTAACTCGACCAACAAGTACCATCAGGTGAGTGGAGGAGAGAGCAGGGAAAAAAGAGAGACGCGCAACGGTGAAAGAAAGTCTGGTTAAATATGTATCATGAATAATTCAGCGCAAGCGCAACGACTACAAGCTATTCAAGGCGGCACGGTCAGTATTACGTATTTCACTGTGTTCTGCGTTTATTCCACATAGTTTTTCATCGGCCTGATTTCGAAATGTTAGTTAGCATGATTGGTGATCAGATAGCAAAATCAGTTTCGGTGGTAGTGGAAGTTGTGATAACAAAAGCTCGTCGCAAGAGGAAATGAACCAGAGACCCTCAATCTAATACGCAGAGGCGCTAACCATTTGTCTTACTCAGGTTTAGCTATAGAATTATAGCACTCAGTGTAAATTTGACGTTCGGTATTTGACGTTACGTATGACTTATTTTCAGAGATGTTAAAGGTCGTACTGGCAAGGTGACTAACGGAAATGACGAAGACGTCGTGGCTCGCAGAGCTGCTCGCTCGGCTGTCATGAAGGAACCCGACAGCGGTGCCCACTGCTCATCGACAGCGACGCTGTGAGTTCGCACCCGTCCTGACCATCATCTACCATCACCCTCCCCTTTCATACTTCTTGTGTCCAAGAAGAAATTAATTCATGGAGTAAATGTATATGTCACCTTCATCCCGTATTGTTCAATCAATGTTCTTCTTTTTAGTTTGTGAGTGTGTTGTTGTCTCTGGATTCTCATTTACTTGGTTTCCTTATGTATTCCCAAGTCCCCCCGTTGTTGCTCCCCGTTCTCCCGTTTTGTTACAGTTGTTGAGAGTGTTACTTGTTGGTACATTGTGAGTTTACGTTTGCATTAATAAACCTCTGCAACGTCAGATTTGTCTTAATTCGATGACATCATAACACGTAAAAACATTGACTGCATATCCTTCTTTGATACGTTTTTTACGTAAAATACGTTTCATCCAGAAGAATGATACCTTTGAAAATGGTCGGCTGAAACAAACATTACACTAACATGGAACAGAAATGTGAGTTATATGTTTGTTTCATGCAGCAAAGTGGAGCCAAATGTTTATAACATGCATGAAATATGTAATTGAAGTGAGCTACACTTTACACAATCACGGTTTTCATGCATGACATAAACTTCCAGCCGGCATGTTTGTGTCGCGCTGGTTTCGGAGGGGAGAGAGAGGGAGAGAAAGAGAGGGGAGAGGGAGGGACGGGGAGAGAAAGAAGAGAGGGAGAGAGGAGAAGAGATGGAGAAAGGGAGAGAGAGCGCGGGAGAGAGAGAGGGAGGGAGGAGGGAGAGAGAGAGAGAGGGGAGAGGGGGGGGGGAAGAGAGAGAGAGCGAGAGAGGGGGGGGGGAGGAAGAGAGAGAGATAGAGAGAGAGAGAAGTTAACTCACTGCTGCTTGTCCCCAGGAGCAGAGATGAGTATCTGCGACATTCCAACCGGCTTGCCCTATATTGTTTAGATGAAATACGTTTCAGACTCCCTACGAATTCACAGTGGGATAGTACCTTGGTTTCCTTGAAGAGATAGCTGACGCGGCCGTCGTTGCACATAGCCTCTCCATACACGGGCTTCCCATGCGTATAGCAGACCGCCAGGTACCTGTTGATTGTGAAGGGGAGCACCACCTAGAACGGCTACGGTAATGGTTGCATTAAGAAGCAGTGTTCTCACCGCGTGTTCCGGGAAGGGAGCGCCGGCGGGGAGGTGCGCCCAGCGGTAATTGGTGTTGGAGTTGTCGTTGGCGATGTTGTTCATCTGAATAGGCATATTGGACGTGATGGCTACTTATACAATACTATTTTCTCAGGTGTGCTAGTGCTGTGGAATAGGAAGTGTGGTGTGGTGTCGGAAAATTGTCCGACTTGTCAGATCGAAGCTCATTTCCACCATTTCACTACTCTAGTTCTTTCTACCTTACAACTACGTTAAAAACATGCGCAGTTTCAGCCACCGATAGCGAATGCGTCGGTTTGAATGTGAAAGATTTGAAAGATTTGAATGTGATCCGGTATACTAGTGTCCCGTTTTGTATGTGATACGTTTCACCCATCGATTAGTGTCTGTCCTACATGTTGACCTGCTTCACAGTGAGTGTTCGTTATTTGATAACACTCACGTGAGGGTTGATGTGTAGGACGGAATACTATAGAAATGGGATAGTGGTCTGATGTTGAGAGCAGAGGGATATCTATCGATAAATGACCGATATTCTATCAGAAGAAATTGAGAAAGAGATGAGGGTGCGCTCTGCAGTCCCGCCCTCGACTCTCCGCCATTCCTTGTCGAATCTGCCTCCTATATCTTGCCTGCCTCAGGAACCATCAAGGAGGAGACTTGAAAGGTGGTGAGGGATTACTGTAGGCTACAGTAGGTAGATACGATCGATCGATATCGGGGGTGGGAGCGATTGGGATGCAGCTCTTGCTGGCGATGCTCACTCGTCTCTCCCCTCTCTCTCTCCCTCTCCCTCCTCTCTCTCTCTCTCTCTCTCCCCCCCCCCCTCTCTCTCTCTCTCTCTCTCTCTCTCTCCTCAGCCACAGATAGCGAATGCGTCGGTAGAGTACTTGTAGTTTAGCCAACGGATTGTTTGGAATAGTACTCGGTACCAGTCCGGAGAATGCCGGCAAAATGAAGTGCGTAGACAGGGTGCAAACCCACTTGACAGACAACCGCTCTACCCACTAGGCCACCGCCGCTGTTTCACAGCTAGTTAGTCTTTTGTCGAGAGAAGGTATATAATGATCAATCAGATGTAGTAAGTGTATGATATCGATTGTCTACGCATGGTGCCATGCGATCAATACTTTCCCTTTCCTAGTTCCAGCTACATGAATTGATGGACCGTACCTTAGGAAGAGTATAGTGTGTCCGGTGGTTGTCCCACGTTGTGAAGGCTGGCGTCGGCGGACGTAGAGAATGCAGGCGTAGAGGTTCGGACGTTGACGTTACTCTAAGACGCCCCGCCCCGACCCGGGCGCCCCCTTTTTGTACGGGTCGAAGCGAGGCTAATCGAGGCGATCGGACATTATCCTGCTCGAATCTCATTACGGCTGATTCTGAGTGCTCGTCGTCTGATACGATTCACGTACGCTGTCTGGCGCACAACAATCACGTGAGTGTCTGGTATGGATGTCTGGAACACATCACTTTCCAGACACGCGCACGTTTTGGCATGTTTCACATGGGTCGCCGCTGGGTTAAAGGGAAAATGTGAAGTGGAAGAAGGACGCTACATGAACGATATTTGCAGAATAATCTGTCCGGCGGGCATAGTACTTTTTGTGTCGATCGATCATCTTCAATGAGGTGTTCGTCCCATAGTGATAGATTGCTTTCGAGTATTCGATTGTCTCTTCGTGGATTTGTGGGATGAGCTCGCTCCACTCAGGTATTTAGAATTATCAGCGATTTCTGTGAGTTATTTGGTGAAGGATTGAGTGGACCGGAAAGTAGAAGGGTGACACTGCTTCATTAATGATTAACGGTGGAGTATAGTGATTGGGAGAGAGAGAGAGGAGAGAGAGAGATTAGACGTGTCCCGTTTTGTATGTGATACGTTTCACCCATCGATTAGTGTCTGTCCTACATGTTGACCTGCTTCACAGTGAGTGTTCGTTATTTGATAACACTCACGTGAGGGTTGATGTGTAGGACGGAATACTATAGAAATGGGATAGTGGTCTGATGTTGAGAGCAGAGGGATATCTATCGATAAATGACCGATATTCTGTCTGAAGAGATTGAGAAAGATATGTGATGTAGGGGAGGTATTGTACTCTGAGCTCTGAGCCCTTGTTTCTAGAACATACATTTCTTTGACAGTGCATCTTGGATTTTGCCCCAATTTACATATGTAAATGTTGTACCCTACTCCCCGCCATTCCAGATCACTACGGAGGCTGCCGCATCGGATGGGCCTTCAGGACCACCAACATGAAGCGTCTCGGCGTCGACTCGCCGCGCGGAGTGCTCGACTCTAAGGAGAACGTGCCGATGGCCGTCTCTGACGACGCGTTCAAGTACGGAGAGGAGGACACCAACAACGACCGCATCACCATCGACTGGCCAACACCCCGACGGCGTTCAAAGAAGACGGCTTGGTCCGTCGCAAGAACCTCCCTATTGAGCACTCCTTGATCACGTTTTCATAATAAATTGGTTGAAAGACAGATTGAGTAATGTATGTGTGTGTTTTTTATTTTATTTGAAATGGCCAGTGGGTTTTTCGTATATATGTATGGTGATGTGTATGCAGAGGGATGTCTATCAATAAATGACCGACATTCTGTCAGAAGAGATTGAGAAAGAGATGAGGGTGCGCTCTGCAGTCCCGCCCTCGACTCTCCGCCATTGCCCAGCTTCCCTGCCGAATCTGCCTCCTATCTTGCCTGCCTCAGGAACCATCAAGGAGGAGACTTGAAAGGTGGGGAGGGATTACTGTAGGCTACAGTAGGTAGATACGATCGATCGATATCGGGGGTGGGAGCGATTGGGATGCAGCTCTTGCTGACGATGCTCACTCGTCTCTCCCCCCTTTCTCTCTCTCTATCTCCCTCCTTCTCTCTCTCTCTCTCTCTCTCTCTCTCTCTCTCACTCTTTCTCTCTCTCTCTCTCTCTCTCTCTCTCTCTCTCTCTCTCTCTCTTTCTCTCCCCTCTCTATCTCTCGCTCTCTTTCTCCCCCCCTCTCTCTCTGTCTCTCCCTCCCCTCTATCTCTCGCTCTCTTTCTCCCCCCCTCTCTCTCGCTTTCTCCCCCCCCCCTCTCTCTCCTTCGTCCTACGGCTCTGGTAACCGTAGCAATATTGATCGATTAAGCTAGCAAAGTCCCCGATCGATATCGGTTGTATTCCCCTTTTTATTAACCTACATAGAGGATAACCCACAACAACCTACTATCTTATCATATGTACATATAATCCGACTCTAGATCTGTCTTTTCTTGTTGTTGCAATCCTTTTGAGAGGGAATAAGGGCAAGGTCGATTGGTGAAAGGGAAAGTAAAAGTGCCCCGCCTAGATGTGGGGACTGGTTGGTCAGTGTGGGGCGATGGAACGTCTGACTGTACTACTGTTTTTGATTGCATCTCTTTCCACTACTACAGCGTTGCTTGTGGTACTCGTCGATTCTTCCAAATGCGTCCACCTCCGATGCGAGTGGCGTGGAGTAGGAAAGTATTGCAAGTCGGCCACCCTCTTCCACCGTCTTAATCAACACGTAAGGAAGAGAGAGATATTTATTTATTTATATACACCTATATGGTGTGACGATATAGCACAGAAACCAAAAAAAAGTAAAAACAAAATTAAATTAGATTACAACAGATAATAAATAACTGCATAATATCTTGCCAGTAAATACGAATACATTTCAAATTTCGCCTTTTTAATCTCTTATCTCTTGTTGATCAGTTGAAACATAGAAGTAAAGGAATCTTGTTTAATTCCTTGTAATTTCAGAAGATTGTTCCGGGTGCTACTCCACTTAATTATCCACTACGCAGCAACAACGAGCCGGAGACCAGCATTCTTGCACGCATTCAGGTATAAACAAGATAATAATATTAGGAATAGATTATAATAAGATTAGGGTTCGTTAAAATATCACCTAAAATATCATTAAAATATTATTGCACTGATTTTAGGGTGATTGATATATCACTCGGTTTTCATTTTAAAACGTAAAACATCACTAAAATATCAGAGTCGGTCGTATTTATCTCTTCCTGTTCAAATTATTTTTCTCCGGGACAGTGGTTGAGAAAAAAGGAGAAAAAGAAAACTTCTCCAATTTTTGGGCGTTTTTGCAACCGCAAAACATAAAAAAAAGCTGTACAGAAAAGAATGAAAATGATATTTTAATGATATTTTTAAGTTTTCAGTGTTAATTTTCGTGATTATTATATCACAGAAACCGCTTCATTTTCCCGTTGAAAAGTTAGGAATGATATTTTAATGATATTTTAGCCGTTTTGATATTTTAACGAACCCTAAATAAGATGGAGAATTTTCAAAGAAGGTTCAAATCAAAGGAGCCTAGGGGGTCTAATGACCAAGTGAAGTCAAAAGCTTCTAATACGCCATGGATCTTGATATTGCCGCAATATAAGCTACCGAAGTTGCCTATTCTTTCCTCACCCCACGGTCCTATCACCGTATAAATATGTATATGTATGTATGTAAATACATCATAGGGAGGTAGAGAGAGAGAAAGGTTTCATTTCAGTCGCTGTATCCAGTGAACACGTTCACTTTGGTTGACGACGATGTCGCCACGGGTAAGAAGTGTAAAGGAAGGCGTCTATGGTGCAATGATTCCGGGATGTACGTCGCCGAAGACTACGATACTTTTCTCAAACTTATCCAGAAGCACGCCGTTCCACCGAAGTTCCAATGCTTATCTTCCCTATCTCTCACAATGAAACACTAATTCCTTTATTTTTGATAAACTTTTCCAACTGTTCTTTTTTGTGATAAACTCTTCTTTACAAGGCGAACGATGACAAAGCAAAATGTAACAAAGCGCTGAATCAGCTCGCTTTGTCAAGACAAAACAAATGGTGAAAAATGTTTGTGATTCATTTCTTCGCTCTATCCATTCGCCGTCCCGAGTTTTCTTTCACTCACAATCAGGCAATGATGCTACGTGGCTTCACCGTCTTTGTCCTCATTTCTGTCGTTGCGCAATCGCAAAACGTCCCCGACTATGAAGTAAGTCTTGCAAAAGATGATGAATTCGCTCAAGTGCACTATTTCATTGTGATTCTAGTTAGTTAGGTGGCTTTCATGATTTGTCAAGAATTTTGGCAGACCTAATTGAACCCGGATACCTTTTTATTTCCGTTTCAGAAGTGTATGTGGATTGTTCCACAACCTTGCGGTATCAAGTCCCGCGATTGTAGAACGTGGAAAAGAAACATGGTGTACGCTCAAATTGGCTTTGCTGTGCTGAACTATCAGGACGCTATCTTCTTGGCATCGCAGGTTCAGCCGGTGAGTAGATGATTTTTACATTGATCACATAATGCGGTCCCGCATGATGAGGGAGGAGGGGGAGGGGGTTTAAAAGAAGATACATAGCAACATATTGCAGACTATACAAGAAGAACTTCCCAAATTCGTTCCGGCGGAGCTCAGCTGTAATGGGGGTATCCCCTTCCTTCATCCGCAGCACCTGTGCTGTCTTCCCAAATTGTAAAGTAGCGCAAGTTTTGCTAATCTCTGGGATAGATGGAGCGTGTGGGGAAAGCGCATCCAAGGATAATTAGACACCTAATTAGCACTTCATCTCACGGGAAGAGATATGAGGCCCATGATTCACTACGGTGACACAGACGGGGTCTCAGGGGACACAGGATCTACCCAAACATGCGGGGTTGTGAACCACAACAGATGAATTGCAAACCATAACACTCGCCATTCCAGGGTCGGCGCGTCGGACTCTCCGCGCCGGGCACGCTCTCTCGCACACTCTCGCACAACATCCGGATGAATCGCCAGCCATTGACGCACGCCGACACCCACCTCAATGATCCCGTATATAAGCCCAGTAGAATCCCCCAGTAGTATGCCCTCACCCACTCGACTCCTCCCGACGCCGACTCGACTCTCCCCTCCCATCCCCAGTTGAGATCCGCGGCCCAGTGCAGGTAATCCCGTGGGACGCCGGGCGATATCCCGCGTCCTATACCAAAGAATCCACAATCCCTCACCTGTATGATGCGCAGATAAACCTATCCGTGCCATTCTTGTCTCTCTCTCTTCATCCCCTCCTCCTCTCGCCCGAGAGATGTGTGGTGATCTGTGGATAATGGGATTAATGCCCCGGCCTAATCAGAGATCCTCTACAAAAATCCTCATTAGTTTTGTCTTCATCCGCAGCACCTGTGCTGTCTTCCAAAATGAACAGAAGGAACAACTGCGCTTCGATGCTATTTTTTTTCTAATTTTACATTTTGCGGATAAATAAATTCATTCGCTTTCTCTCGAAACTACCAAAGAAATGTGCAAAGGGGGCTTGAAATCCATCCATTTTTTAGCGCAATATTTCGACCACTTTTTTAAGGTATCGCATTTCGACCTTTTTACCATTTTAGAAAATTGTATAAAAATGACACATTTTCGAAGAGTTGAGACACAAATAAGCCTTGAAATGGCTTAAAGCCACAGTGGCGACTTATTTCTGCCACAACCTGCATCAACTCCTCATTTTCACACGAACAAAACATTTGGCGGTGACCGGAATCGAACCCGCGAAGCTCGGGGCCACAACGCAGCGCACATGCACTGAGCCATGAAGCAAGTGAAAGGCCGTCGTTCATTTGCGCTTATGTCTCCGACCCCAATTTTTGCAGTATTGAAGCGTTGGGCGGTAGGCTATTCGTGGTGGGACCAATTTTGAATTCAAATTTTCAGCTGCATCCTTGGCAGTTGCAGATTCGAAAGTAACGCAGAATCGTGGTTCTTTCGCAAAAATTGCAAATGTGTTAGGTTAATATGATTTTTAATAATACTCCGAGCCAAAAATAAGTCGCCACTGTTCCTTTAAGATATACGTTTGTTAAGATCTTGTTATTCACAGTCATGGGCCTACTGCGGAACAAGTGGAGAAGAAATGAAATGTTACAATGTTGACCAGCAGCAGGAATTGAACTCGCGCCGCCTGCTCACTAGCTAAGCTCGCTAACCATTACATTGGCTGACCAAGTGATTGTAAATGTATGTATTAAGAAGAAGGGGTTAATACGTAAAACAAATGGTCAACGCAGGATTTCTCGCCGTAGAACGCCCGAATATGTTTTTTTTCTCGATTAAAACAGTCGTAAGCTTAATTCGTGAATATTCAACACGATTAGAATGGTAGAAATAATTTTTTTTGAAATATGGTGCTTGGTTGTGTATCGTAGTGAGAAATTCGCTTCTCGGATTGTTTTTATTAATCATCATTACCGCCATTTTTATTGTTTTTTTGTTACTTTGTTGTTGTTGTTGTGTATTGTTTTTGTTATAGTTGTTTTATTCGAATGATGTTAATATATTCTATGATCAGAAACTAGTCTGAACGCACTGCATTGTATGTCTTCAGGTCGGCTGCGGCTACCCCCCGAGTGGATCAAGTTCTGCGAGAACCTCTTCGGGGGATTCGCCTTTCTCCTGTGGGTGCACCCGCGAAGCCACCGTCTGCAACCGCGTCGAGTTCGAGGTGAGTAACACACACGAAAAGTGGTCGTTGATGATTATGTTAATTTGTGATGATGTCATCACAGGGCAAATTCGCGAGAAGTTTGAAGAGACCGACCGTTGTTTAGATTGTCGCTTCTTTCAGATGGAACCCCGGAACCTCGGACGACTTTCCGGACACGCATGCCCTCGTGCAGCGCGACGGACAGAAGCAGCAGATCCACACCAAGGAGCTGGTCGTCGGAGACATCGTCGAGGTCAAGGGAGGCGATCGCGTCCCCGCCGACATACGCATCATCTCCGCCTTCGGATTCAAGGTGGGCAAACACAAAGAACAATGGGAGAATACGAATGAAATTTCTTGGTAGCATCTTCAAATTTTAACTTGTATGCTTGCAGGTCGACAATTCTTCCCTGACCGGAGAGTCTGAGCCGCAGACGCGCTCGCCCGACTGCACGAACGAGAACCCGCTGGAGACGCGCAAGATCGCCTTCTTCTCCACCAACACCGCCGAGGTAACTGCCAAGGGAGTGGTCGTCTACACCGGAGACCGTACCGTGATGGGACGCATTGCGCATCTCGCCTCGGGACTGGACACTGGAATGACGCCGATCGCTCGCGAGATCGAGCACTTCATCCGCCTGATTACTGGAGTCGCCGTGGTGCTGGGAGTGACGTTCTTCATCATCGCCTTCGTGCTCGGCTACCACTGGCTCACCGCCGTCGTCTTCCTCATCGGTATCATCGTCGCCAACGTGCCCGAGGGTCTCATCGCCACCATCACCGTGTGCATCATCCTAGCCGCCAAGCGCATGGCGTCCAAAAACTGCCTGGTGAAGAACATCGAGGCTGTCGAGACGCTCTGATCCACCTCCACCATCTGCTCCGACAAGACCGGCACCCTCACCCAGAACAGGATGACGGTCGGGCACATGTGGTACGAACAGACGATCGAGGAGTGCGACACGAACACGATCGAGAACCAGACGTCGACTGTGGGAGCGAAGAAGAGCGAGACGGCCACGGCCCTCACCCGCGACGCCGCGCTCTGCAACCGCGCCGAGTTCAAGGTGGGCTGATGAACAGAGGCGCGGACAACAACTATTTCCGTGAGTCGTAGAGAGGAGAGAGATGTGAGCAGCCACCAAACCGTTCTCTTTTTCAGCCCGAACAGGACGACATCCCCGTGCTTCGCCGCGAGTGCACGAGAGACGCTTCGGAGATTGCGCAGCTCAAGTCACCGAGCTCGCTCTCGAAAACGTGGTCGGATACAGGGAGAAGTCGCTTAAGGTGGCCGAGATCCCCTTTAACTCGACCAACAAGTACCATCAGGTGAGTGGAGGAGAGAGCAGGGAAAAAAGAGAGACGCGCAACGGTGAAAGAAAGTCTGGTTAAATATGTATCATGAATAATTCAGCGCAAGCGCAACGACTACAAGCTATTCAAGGCGGCACGGTCAGTATTACGTATTTCACTGTGTTCTGCGTTTATTCCACATAGTTTTTCATCGGCCTGATTTCGAAATGTTAGTTAGCATGATTGGTGATCAGATAGCAAAATCAGTTTCGGTGGTAGTGGAAGTTGTGATAACAAAAGCTCGTCGCAAGAGGAAATGAACCAGAGACCCTCAATCTAATACGCAGAGGCGCTAACCATTTGTCTTACTCAGGTTTAGCTATAGAATTATAGCACTCAGTGTAAATTTGACGTTCGGTATTTGACGTTACGTATGACTTATTTTCAGAGATGTTAAAGGTCGTACTGGCAAGGTGACTAACGGAAATGACGAAGACGTCGTGGCTCGCAGAGCTGCTCGCTCGGCTGTCATGAAGGAACCCGACAGCGGTGCCCACTGCTCATCGACAGCGACGCTGTGAGTTCGCACCCGTCCTGACCATCATCTACCATCACCCTCCCCTTTCATACTTCTTGTGTCCAAGAAGAAATTAATTCATGGAGTAAATGTATATGTCACCTTCATCCCGTATTGTTCAATCAATGTTCTTCTTTTTAGTTTGTGAGTGTGTTGTTGTCTCTGGATTCTCATTTACTTGGTTTCCTTATGTATTCCCAAGTCCCCCCGTTGTTGCTCCCCGTTCTCCCGTTTTGTTACAGTTGTTGAGAGTGTTACTTGTTGGTACATTGTGAGTTTACGTTTGCATTAATAAACCTCTGCAACGTCAGATTTGTCTTAATTCGATGACATCATAACACGTAAAAACATTGACTGCATATCCTTCTTTGATACGTTTTTTACGTAAAATACGTTTCATCCAGAAGAATGATACCTTTGAAAATGGTCGGCTGAAACAAACATTACACTAACATGGAACAGAAATGTGAGTTATATGTTTGTTTCATGC